>CABHPQ010000944.1:0-28449 GCA_902168405.1 Peromyscus aztecus | reverse complement strand
TCTCTCTCTCTCTCTCTCTCTCTCTCTCTCTGTGTGTGTGTGTGTGTCTGTCTCTCTCTGAGACCTAATTGGTGAATCTCAGCCAGACGAATCTCTTAACCCCTCCAAGAACTAGATAAGAGTTTCGCCTTCTCCATCTTCCTGAGGCTAGCTTCTTTTTCCATATCCATAAGGTCAGAACCTCCAAATGGCTCAGGCAGGCACCAGTGAAGCATTGGCTGGTGCCATGCCCACCCAGAGAGGAAGGGCACGCTTTGTCATTGCTGGTGCTGTGGTGACCTTGGTGCTGGGCTGTGAGCACAGCTGCTGCAGTGCTGTTGAAGGGATGCTGGGGAATGGAGATTGGCTGGCAAGGAAAGTGAGGAATGTGCTGCCAGAACTCTGGGCTCCCAGCCAGATGCTAATTATGATGGCCTGGGGGTGCCAGCGCCCCTGTCAGCCCGTGGAAGGAAGTGTGGGGGCTGGTGGGAGAGGTGAGAAGCAGGGCAGGTGACAGGGTCTGACAGGTTGGAGAAATACACTTGTTCCCCCAGGGTCCACCCTCCCTGCAGACCCAAGCTGTCTGGGAGAAATCGTGGCTGTCGCCATAGCAACAACAGCCGCTGATGTGTGATGCGCAGTGTCTTTATTAGAGAACCCTGCTCAACCTTGTGCCAGCACTTTCCCATCTGAATCTCGTTTCTTGGGCGCAAAAGGCTTCAGATGGGACTGGTGGGGCTGCGGGGTGGGGGAGGGTGCAGTAGAGACGGGATCACTCTCCGCTGCTTCATTGAATTTCTGGGGGATGCAGATGGAAGAGAAGCAGATTTGTACGTGACTGAGGCATCATTTAAATATTCAAGCGGCCTCAGAATTCCCTTCCGTTGCACACTGACTGCTGAAGCAGCATTCCGATCACCTTCCCAAAAGGTGCCAAGCACTGCACTCAGGGGACCCCTACGGGAGGGGCCGTCCGGGAGACCATGAGCCCGGAAGTCAAGGCGAACCCTAAGTGTTGCAGACTCCCACCTGTGCAGCGCTGTGGCTTTCTTATTGTTCCTTCCTTAAGGCTCAACGTCCTCATCTGTGAAATGTGGACACTCAAAAACATCAGCTGCTTCAGGGTCATGGCGAGAACTAAACGCACTCAGGGAGGAGGGTGGTGCGAAGTCCAATGCTGGGCCTCCCTTAGGTGCTCGGCGTGGCTGACACTCTTGCTTCGGCTCGCTCCCCGCGCTGCTCCTAAGGCTGGGGCTGCTGCTATCACCCCACACCTACCAGCTAGCACTCCTTTGCTGCCACTGTGGTAACAACACGATCTGCCGAGGCACGCCGATGAGTCACCGGTAGCTAGTTCTTCCCCACAGAGGGTAACAGAGTGTCCAAACCTAACAGCACTTCAGTGAGAAGCTGGGGGGTCCAAGCCTGGGGAGACACAGACACTGCGCGCACACACACACAGATGGTGCTTCCGGTGGCAGAGAGTGGCTGACTCATCAAACTGCTAGGGAATCTAACGGGAGGAAGGTAACTACTAATTTATTATTTATTTAAAGACAAGATCTCTCTACGTAGTAGTCCAGGCTAGCCTCAAACTCACAGTCCTCCTGCCTCGACCTCCCAAGTGCTGATTTACAGGCAGAAGCCACTAAACTCAAGAAGTGCTGAGTTACAGGCAGGAGGCACCAAGCCCAGCTGTCTATTGGTTTTGAAACAGGGTCTTAGGGCAGGCCTTGAACTCGGTACGTAGCCAAAGTTGGACTTCTGATCCTCCTGTCTACTTCCTGTGCTGGGATTACAGACGCGTGCACCTTGCCTGGTTTATGTGGTGCTGGGGGCTGGACCTAGGTGCATGCTACTCAAGCGTTGGACAAGCCAGATCTCCTGATCTGAATTTTTTTTTTCCAGTGAAAGAAAGCTTATTTTTTAGCTAGTAGCTATATGATTCTCTTCTTAGATGAGCTTGCATAGCTGATCTTTGACGTGTCCCCTCTTTATTTTGTCCTGTGGGTTCACCCGGGTGATTATTTATGTAAGGCTGTTTTTCCTTTAAATCGCTCCCTTTTATATTGGCTAAGCATGGTTCTGCAGGAAACACATAGTAAGTACCATGGGAAAAAAAAATGTGATGCTAGTATCAGGGACCGTGAGAGAAAACACGAAACGTAAAAATAATGAAAGCCTGCAGGATCATTAAGTCTGGCTGATGCTCTCTTCATAGAGAAACTTTGGAGACTGCTAAAAAGGGAAGCTAGCAAGTTGTAGAAGGTGTGAAAGCAAACTGCAGTTTTCTCCACTAAGCAGGACTGAAACGCACGCATGGCAAGGGAGTGCTGCTTACCGAGGCGTTTAGTGCTGTCAGGTCTCCAGGACTGTCTCTACCGAGAGCCACCACTGACCTGAAGGAAGAACCAAGGATGACCTCTCCTCAGGGGATGTGAAGCAGGAGCCAGAGTCCACTGCACCTCAGAGCATCTGACTATGGCCATGGAGACAGATGAGGGAGAGCTCCCTAGTGACGGCAGTGGAGGCCTCGTGAGGTTCCCTTCAGACCGTGGCACCCAGTTTGGAGTTACAGCACCCAGGGAGGAAGGTGAGTCGCAGAGGCCTCATTAATTGCATGGAGCAAGTACAATTTCCTCCCCTAAGTGCAGCCTCTGAAATACACAAGGTTGTTGTGGAGCCTGTGGATGAAAACGGAAAGACAGGCGCACAAAGAAGTCCTCCTTTACAGCCCAGAACTCGTTCAGTATGAGCGTTGATACATGTAAGGAGAGCGCGGTACTCAAGACAGTTCAAGCGATGATGGTATTGATAATGAGTCTGGTTTTAAGAATAAAAAGTTGACTTAAAAGCAAAAGAAGAACTATATGAACAAGTAGAAGGAGAACATAGAATAACAACCATTATGTAAGAAGCAGAGCCTTCCCACGTGCCAGCCACTGAATTGCCACGATTCTGAGATGGGAAATACTGTCTCTGTCCTATAGACGAAGCCATTGAGGACTTTGGAGGTCCCAAGAGCTTACCCACATGTGGTGGCTGTCTTAGTTAGGGTTTCTATTGCTGTGAAGAGACACCATGACCATGGTAACTCTCGTAAAGGAAAACATTTAATTGGAGCTGGATTACAGTTCAGATGTTTAGTCCATTATCAGCATGGCGGGAAGTGTGATGGCAGGCAGGCAGACACGGTGCTGGAGAGGTATCTGAGAGTTTTACACCTAGAGAACGAAACACGCCAGGCATGTCTTGAGCTTCTGAGACTTCAAAGCCCGCCCCCAGTGACACTCTCCCCCAATAACACCACTCCTATACCAATAAGGCCACACCTCCCAATAGCGCCAGTCTCTGATGAGCCTAAATGGGCCACTTTCATTCAAACAACAACAGTGGAAGGGTGACCAGAGTTCTCCATCCCTCCTTACCTGCCACATAGCTGTCATTCTGCAAAGTGACAGCAGTCACTCTCACTGATAGGGGAATCTATTTTCTCTCTTACGAGCCTCGCTGTCTACGTGGACTGGGAATGCAGGCCAGAGATGGTGGGCAGGTTCTAAGTCTGGGCTGCAAGAGACCATACACGCTTTCATCTGCTCCTTAGGAACCTGACCACTGCCACATATCCAAGGCCAGGCCAGCTTCTCAGGTGGAAATGCCTGTTAGAGTGAAGTTCAGTTCCAGCTGAGGCCTGGGCATTGACAGAGCCCAGTCTGTATCGGCAGACTTTTTGTCTCCAGCCTGCAGCTGACCACAGATACATGAAGAAGTCCAGCCCAGTCCAGGGGAACCACCTTGCTGACCCACAGACTCACAAGCAATTAGGAGTCGTGAAGGTTCAAGCCATTAAGTTTTGGACTGGCTTTGGTTAGTAAAAGTGCATTGAAAGATCAAGATGAGTCAGTGAGTGGATGCTAGAGTCGGGGCTCATCCAGGTGTGCCCTTCCTTCCACACTGCTCTTTTAACACAGTGCTTCTCAGGAACACTCATGAAGTTTCCAATTTATTTACAACCACACTCGTAGCTTTCCACCCAATGTGAATTGAACGGAATAATGTTTTAAAATGTATGATGGGGGTGGGGGTGGGGAGATGGTTTAGTGTGTGTATGAAAAAGCCAACATGGTATTGTATGCTTGTAATCCCAGCACTGGAGAGGAGGAGACAGGTAGATTCCTGCAGCACATTGATCAGCCATCTTAACCTAATCAACAAGCCCCAGATCCCAGTGAGAGAAGAGACATTGTCTCAGAAAACAAGATGGCAGCAGCTGAGGAGGAATACTTCAGGTTGACTTTTGGTGTTTATATGCACACATCCATGGCACTTAAACAGATGAACACGTGCATACACAAATCCACACAACACACTACATATACGCATACACATGTGCACACCACCACACATAAGCACTATATATAAATGTGCACACACACACACACACACACACACACACACACACACATACATACCCACATACATTACGTTGGCTTCTCATTCCCATCAGAATGCCCTCCCCATCTCCAAGTCTTGTCCACTAATAAATATTACAATCTAAGTTCATGCACGAGTCCATCTGACGTGTGCCTGCTTCCAGTGGCTTGTTGGTACTTCTGTTTACCACCCTTTCCCAGTCAAACACTTTTTTTTCTAATACAAGACTCTTCCTGCTCACAAATCTCCCTCAGACCTTGGTGAATAATCCTTTTCAGAAATTCTCACAGCCTATTCTGAGAGAGTCGTTGGCTGGGCACCACGCCCCTCTTCTGACAGCTCCCTGCTTCCATTTATACTTCCTTCAAGAAAGGACTTCTCCTTGGTCTGTTCTGGGAGGTAACCTCTTAGCCCTTGGGATGTCTTGCCTGATAAGAGTCTTAATCAGCTGGGGTTGGGGGGGGCGCTATGTCTAGCAGCTCATGTTGTATGGTTTATGATGGGGGCCCTGGGCTGTGCTATATATAAATATCAGGTTCACCACTGACCCAGGAACTAAAGACTGGATAACTGATCCCAGATAGAAACCAGGGATGCTGAGGCTTGGCTTAGCAGCCCTGGCCACATTAATTTAAGTTTTCGGAGTCAGCCATCATCCACACTGGGGAATGAAGTGCAGTTGCCTACGCCCTGGGCATCTCTCTCCCATGCTGATTTTAGTATGCATCCTTCATTGTCATAAACTGTCACTCTGACTACAGCGGCTTTTCTGAGCTCTGCGAATTCTTACAGCTACCCACCAAGCTGGAAGACATCTCTGACCTACCTTCTCACCCTCTCCTCTGTCTTCTCACTTCCTCCCCTGGAGTAAGTGAAACTGTCCTGCTTGTTTCTGGTCAAAAGGTTCTGACCATTCGGGGGTCATCCATGATCCCACACTCTCCTCTAAGTGGCCCCTGTAAATTTCTTTGGTCGGCGGACACGATGCTGGTAATGATTTGCTCCAGCATAGTCTGCATTTTTGCAAAACTCTGCTATGTGAACATGTTTGTGTGAATGCAGCACCCCTATGTTCGGCATTATACAAATAAGGGGAAGGCTTCTTAACCCACGCTCGCACCGCTAGTGGCCACATAGATTCTACTGCGTGGACGTTCTTATAACTTTCTCCAGTAGTTCTCTGTTCTTGGCTACTTAGATTGTTTGACCTTGTTCTTTTTTTTTTTTTTTTTTTTTAAAAAGATTTATTTATTTATTATGTATACCTTTTTTTGCCTGCAGGGACACATGCAGGCAGAAGAGGGCACCAGATCTCATTACAGATGGTTGTGAGCCACCATGTGGGTGCTGGGAATTGAACTCAGGACCTCTGGAAGAGCAGTCAGTGCTCTTAACCTCTGAGCCATCTCTCCAGCCCGACCTTGTTCTTATAAACCAAACCCCAACACTGATTCCTGCACAGGAGTCATTAGGTACTTCTGTCATTATTATCTTGAGACAAATTTTTCTACACATGAATTTCTCAATTAAAGAGAAATTTGGTCCCCAGTTGTTCATGCAACTGGGGAGGTGATGGAGACTTGAGGAGGTGGGGCCTAGCTGGAGGAAGTGGGTGACTGGAGGGTAGGCCTCATGGGATCTAGTCCTGTGCAGGCTTTAGCTTCTCTGCTTCCTCACTGCTGACTGAACGGAACCAGCCTCCTCATCTACAAGCTATTCTAGCCACTGTGCCTTTGCTTCCGTAAGGGACTGTTTGCTCTCAATAGTGTGAGCCCGAATAATGCCTCCTCCCTTCAGGCGGGTATCTCAGGTATGACGTCACAGCAATAGTAACGTAACTAACACAGAAGGTAAAGGATGACAACCCTAGAAGTAGCAACAGCGTCCCGCAATTTGGAGAGAAGCAGGTGAGAAGAAGAGCCAGAGGGTGGGAAGACTAGCACCTAGGTCTGACGCTGTTTAGTTGAGAGGGTGCTTGCTATTATCATGGCCTTTCACACAAGACCAGACAGAAGAGGAACCTACAGAAAAGCAACCAACCAGCTTTGGGAGAATGTGGCCTGCGTGGCAGGCAGAGACACCCCGCTGTCTACTTCCTCATCCCACACCTAGCAAGCGAATGGAGGGTGGAGTCCCCCAAGTAAGGCTGGAAAGGGAACACCCAAGGCCAAGCCTACCAGAGAAGGGGTTTAACGAAGCTGCAGAAGCAGAGCCCAGGGGCCTCTTCACCTCTTCCTCTTTGCTGCCTGCACCTCCTGTCCCTGATGTAAAAATGAACAAAATACAGTGTACCAGCAAGCACAGTCATTTCCCTTCTGCTTTCATAGGTCGATAGATAATTCCAGAAATTGACAATTCTGGAAACAAATTCAAATTTTTCATTCAATTATTATTATTATTATTATTATTGGTTTTTGAGACAGGGTTTCTCTGTGTAGCCTTGGCTGTCCTGGAACTCACTCTGTAGACAGGCTGGCCTCAAACTCAACATCCACCTGCCTCTGCCTCCCAAGTGCTGGGATTACAGGCATGCACCACCACTGCCTGGCCAGATTTAAATTTTCTAAAAGGATAAAAGTCATTTAAAACAAAGATTAAAACAACATACATACATAAATATATAGCACAGCAAAGCAAACAGCGCTTGTATCAAATTATAAAAAGCATAGGACACGTCAGAGATTACAAGATGACCAAATTATGACAAGTCATACTTGAAATTTTCACCAATGAACTTGGAATTCAAAACCCCAAAAGAATCAAATTCAGATTTGATAAAGTGAAAAAATTCAGATTGCTCAAAAAAGTAAAGGCCTGGACTGGTGGGGCTAGAGAGATGGGACAGGCGTAAACAGCACTTCTGTTTACTGTTGCAGAGGATCTGAGTCCAGTTTCCAGCAGCCACAGCAGGGGTGCACAGCTGCCTGCAGCTCCAGTGTTAAGAGATTTGTTCTCACCTCCAATAGCATCTGCACACACATGCACATATACACACACAGACACATACATATAAACATAATAAAAAAATAAAATCCTTAAAACCGACCACAATAACAATAAAACCCATGGTAGGGGACTAGAGAGAAGGTTCAGTGATTGAGAGCACTCTGGTCTTGCAGAGGACCTGGGTATGATTCCCAGAGGTCCACACGATGGGTGACAATCATCTGTAACTCCAGTTCCAAAGAACATGGCACACCCTTTTGGTCTCCATTGGTGCCAGGCACACACATGGAAGATAAACATACATGTAGGCAGAACACCCATACCCATTTGAAAACAAAACAAAAGAGCAGTTGGAAGAGCAGTAATTTCAAAAGCAACAATCGAACAAACAATAAAAGCTCTTGGGCTGACCAGATGAAGGCACTCAACGCCAAGCCTGACAATTTGAGTTCAATCCCTCAGACTGGACCCACACAGCACAAGGAAAGGACAGATTCCCACAAGTTGTTCTCGACACATTTACTCCCCACCCCACACCTAAAATAAATACAAAATATAACTTTTTTTTTTTTTTGGTTTTTTGAGACAGGGTTTCTCCGTGTAGTTTTGGTGCCTATCCTGGATCTCACTCTGTAGACCAGGCTGGCCTCGAACTCACAGAGATCCTCCTGGCTCTGCTTCCCAAGTGCTGGGATTAAAGGCATTCGCCGCCGCCGCCGCCACTGCCGGCTATATTATTTTTTTAAAGCAAAAACTTAACTTTGGGTTGAAAACAAAAGAATATGCCAAAGTTTTTTTGATAAGACTGAGATTGAAAGTCTGAACAAGGACATAGCAGATAAAAGGTAACACAGAGCAAGGTTCCCAATGTAAATATCAGATGAATTTGGATCCAAGAATAAAGAAGGCAACCAAGACGCACAGGAACACTGAGTCAGGACAAAGAGAGTGGAACTCCAGTGAAGCGGAAAGCACCACAGCAAGGGCAGTGTCCAGCAGACTCTAAGGACCAACCCAGCCAGTAGTCACCAAGGAAGTTAAAAAGAAACGTTCAGGGGCACTAAAGGTTTGCCTGGCTTACTTAGTTACTTTGTAGCAGGTCTTGTATATCCAGGCTGTCTTCAAAATTGCTATGTAGCCAAGGGTGACCTTTGAACTCTTGATCCCCCAGCCTCCACTCCTCCAGCATTGAGATGACAGGTGTACACTACCACACCCAGTTTATGTGGTACTGAGGATGGGACCCAGGGCTTCCTGTATGCTAATTAAGCTCTCAATGGACTGAGACATATTACCATTGTGGGTTGAGCCATTCTGAATGAAAGTGGATTTTTTTGTTGTTGTTGTTGTTTTGTTTTGTTTCTTTTGAGACAGGGTTTCTCTGTGTAGTTTTGGTGCCTTTCCTGGATCTCGCTCTGTAGACCAGGCTGGCTTCGAACTCACAGAGATCTGCCTGGCTCTGCCTCCCGAGTACTGAGATTAAAGGCATGCGCCACCACCGCCTGGCAAATGTAGATATTTTTAAAGGTCATCTTTGTAGTTTAGTGTCAAGTGCTATAATATACAACAGAGAACAACATCTTTAATAGTCCTGTGGAATTTTTATAGTAATGAAGGATATTAACAGTCTGCAAAGAAAATCTTAACAAGATCCCCAAAAGAAATGGTATAATTCTCTTTCTAAGCACTATTCAAGGAAGAAAGAAGTAACAAAATGAAAGAAGAAGGGAGCTGGAAAGATGGCTCCAGGTTAAGAGCACTGGCTGCCCTTCCAGAGGTCCTGAGTTCAATTCCCAGCAACCACATGGTGGCTCACAACCATCTATAATGAGATCTCCTGCCCTCTTCTGGAGCGCAGGTATACATGCAGGCAGAACACTGTATACATAATAAATAAATAAATATCTGAAAAAAGATAAATCTTGATTTGAATAATCAGAAAGAAGAGAGACAGTTCAAAAACATATCACTAGGAATATGAAATGTAAGTACTATTACAGAGTAAATGGGAAGATGATATTTTGCAAAACTTGCACAACTAAATTGATATCTTTCAGGAAAAACACAAATAATTGCAAGAATAAACACAAGTTTTGACTTGTATTTGATCTTTTTTTTTTTTTTTTGGTTTTTCTGTGTAGCTTTGCACCTTTCCTGGAGCTCACTTGGTAGCCCAGGCTGGCCTCGAACTCACAGAGATCCGCCTGCCTCTGCCTCCCGAGTGCTGGGATTAAAGGCGTGCGCCACCAACGCCCGGCGCTGATCTATTTTTATAAATACTACCATTACTAATCATTTGGTTCTGGGGGTGGAACCCGAGGCCTTGTATGTGCTAGGTAAGTGCTCCATCACTGAGCTGCATTCCCAGCCCTGGACATCTTAAAGAGTTAGGAACAAAACTGGGCACATTGCCCAGCTCGCCACCTAAAATCCAACAGCCCTACATGCTTTCTTGGGGGAAGTACTTCCAATGAGTTGGCTTCTGAAACGGCTTCTGGAAACAAGCCATTCAACTTTCTTACCAATGGTACCAGAGCACAGAGAAGCCAAAGATAATTTTTTTTTGAGAAAACCACATAAAAACTAAAATCCACAACATTATAAAAAACATCATTGCTCTGTGGTCACTTAGAAACAATACTGGCTAAACACAGCATCGTCAAGGGGACCTAGTATGGTCTAGGAATGTAGGAAGGCAGGAAATACTCCGAATTAGGAAGTGTGTCAATAAGCATCATTCGCTGTATATTTTGGCTTTTTGTGTGTGTGGTATGCATGTGTGTTAAGGTGTATGTGGGTGGGTGCATGATCATGTGTGTGCATATGCATGTGAAGATCCAAGGCTGATCCATGGTATCTTTCTCAATTGCCCTCCATGTTATCTATTGAGGCAGAGTCTCTCATGAACCCAGAGCCAGCCTGCTCCAGGGTTTCCAGGTCTCTGCTGGGATTACAGGTGGGCCACCACATCTTTCTAGCTTCTGTGTGGATTCCTGGGATCCAAACTCTGGTTCTCAGGCTTGCTCAGCAAGTGCTTTACCCACTGAGCCATCTCCCTTTAAGTCCCTTGCTGTGGATATCGCTCTGTATAAATAAAACACTGATTGGCCAGTAGCCAGGCAGAAGTACAGGCGGGACAAGGAGAGAAGAGAATTCTGGGAAGTGGAAGGCTGAGGCAGAGAGACGCTGCCAGCCGCCATGATGGGAAACAGATGTTAAGATACTGGTAAGCCACGAGCCACGTGGCAACTTATAGATTAATAGAAATGGGTTGATTTAAGATATGAGAACAGTTAGCAAGAAGCCTGCCATGGCCATACAGTTTGTAAGTAATGTAAGTCTCTGTGTGTTTACTTGGTTGGGTTTGAGCAGCTGCAGGACTGGCGGGTGAGAGAGATTTGTCCTGACTGCAGGCCAGGCAGAACCAGGAAAACTTCAGCTACAGTCCCTATTTTGCCTTAAAAGAAAAAAAAAAATCTTAGCCAGGCAGTGGCGCACATCTTTAATCCCAGCACTTGGGAGGCAGAAGCAGGTGAACCTCTGTGAGTTTGAGGCCAGCTTAGTCTACAAATCCAGTTCGAGGGCAGTCAGAGGTGTCTCAAAAAAAAACTGGGAAAAAGAAAGAAAAAGAAGGAGAAGAAGAAGAAGAAGAAGAAGAAGAAGAAGAAGAAGAAGAAGAAGAAGAAGAAAAGAAAAGAAAATCTTAAAAATTGAGTTAGCAGAGTATTACAAAATATTCTCTCACTATTCCCTTGTACGTCTGTCTAAAACCCTTTTTTATTTCAAAGTATTGCTATTTTATTGATTTTATTTCCCTTAATAAGCCTCTCTAGAGTTTTAGTTTATTGATTTTACCAAATGCCCAGATTATGTCTTTATTTAATGTTTTTCCTCTACATTGTTTAACTTAGTAATGTCTGTTTTCATCAGGAGTTATTCTATTTACCGGTTATTTATAGTCATTTGGTCCTTTCTCATATATTCTTTTTTTTTTTCTTGCGTTTCTGTGTTCAGTATCCATGCATGCTTTTTGTGTGCTAGAATGTGGGGGGGGGGGGGATGGAGTTTACGTACATGTGGAGGCCACAGGTTGATACTGAGTTTCTTTTCTCAACAGCTCTCCTTTATTTTTTGAGACAGAATCTCACTTGAACTCGGAGCTTTCCAGTTTGGACAGTCTAGGTAGCCAGTTTGCTCCAAGAAACCCGTCTCCTGTACTTTGGGGTTAAGAGCAGGCAGCCATGCCCACCTAACATTTAGGAATTTATGTTAGTGCTGGGGATTTAAATTCCAGGCCTTTTGCTTGCGTGGTAAGAACTTACCTACAGAGTCACCCCTTTACCCCATTTTTATATCTTTTTTCATTCTTTCATAATAACAACATTTACGATTATGATTTTACCTCTGCTTACAGGGCTGTCTACATCTTAATCAGTTTTTGAAAGGTCCATGTTCTTTTCATTTTATTTTGATTTGTTTTTCAGGACAGGGTTTCTCTGTGCAGCCCTGGCTGTCCTAAAACTCACTCTGTATACAGGCTGGCCAGGAACTCACAGAGAAATATGCCTGTGTTGGGATTAAAGGTGCCCAGCCTCTTTATCATTTTCTACAGAAACAGAAATTGCAGTTCTAGTTTGCTCAAGGGGTGGACCATTCTCCTTCTCCCCCTCTTCCTCTTCTTCCTCCTCCTTCTAACTCCCATCCCCCCTAAGGAGCTCACTATATACTCAGGCTGGCTTTGAACCTGAGATCCTGGTGCCTCAGCCTCTGGGAGCTAGAATTGCAGGTGGGCACCATTGTGCCTGGCCTTGGAAGACTTTTTTTTTCAAGACTTGTAAGTATTTTGCTATCTTAAAAGAAAAAACAAAACAAAAACACCTCGAGGGCCAGCAAGATGGCTTGGAGGGCAAGGTGCTTGCACATAGGCCTGACGACCGGAGTTTGATCCCCAGTCACACAAGGTAGCAGGAGAGAACTGACTCCAAAGAGTTGTCCTCTGACTGCCACACATGCTGCCTTCCTGCACGCACACACACACACACACACACACACACACACACATACATACACACACACACACACACACACACGTGCACACGCACACACGCACATGCACACGCATGCCATACACGTGTGTGTGTGTGTGTGTGTGTGTGTGAAAAATTAATTAAAAGTCAACTTGATATAATTTGTTGTGTGCATCTATCAAGCTGATTCTGTAACTTCTGTCCTGGGAACCACCTGGCTCCCATTTGCCCTCATACATTTCTGTGTTTATATGTGTTGTATATGTTTGAAGAGCATGTACACTCTTGTGTGTATCTATCATCTTGCATTTGTTAATTCCATTTTTAAAATCTTGACGTTATTGTATTTCATTCTGTCTGGCTGAGAATAGTTGATCTCCTGCTTGGTTTTGGATTTTTCTATGTTTTTAATATTTCCATGGGGATGACGCTTTGTTATTTATCTCGGCTTTGCCTGAAGTTTGTGAGGCAATCAAGTCAAAGGCCCCTAATGAAACACTCTAAGGCAGAAGGTGTGGGATCAAAATACTTTTAGAATACAAAACATGGACTTTTATCTAAAGAGATTTCTAAAGTTTTTTGAATACTTTTAGTTATTATTACTGTGTATTATGGTATGCGCATGTATAGGTGTGTGTGTCACGTTATGTAGAGGAAGGTCAGGGGACTCTCTCCTTCTACCACATGGCTTCTAGGGATGGGACTCAGATCATCAGTCTTCGGGGCAAGTGCCTTTACCTGCTGGGCCATCTTGCCTGCTCGAACTAGATTTCTAAAACATTCTAAGCACTCTAAAAATATGTTGGATGCTACATAACAGAAAATTAAACTCTGCACATACTTTTTCATAGTCCTATCCTTTCTTTTGGTCTAAGTCTGAGAGTGGCAAGAACTCTCAGCTTCAGAGGTTGGTTTCAGTGTGCCAAAGTTAAGATACTAAACATCTGATGCGGCAATAGCGTCTGCCAGGGTATTCACTTGTTTGTTTGCTTGAAGGTGCAGTGGGTCAAACCATCTGTGCATGTCAGGCAAGCACTCTGCCGAGGAGCTGCAGACCAAGCCTGCCAGAGGAGTGTCATGGAGGAAGGTGCTTGCTTCTGGGATGTTCCAAGCTACACTTGGCATCAGAGTGGCTCCTTCTCACTAATCTAGTAGTAATGGAATCAGCCAGTATGTGAACTGTGTACATGCTCCTGGATCCAAGATCTTCAAGACAAGGAAGAGTATAAGATGCATGTCTTCAGGTTTCTGTGTATGTGTTCTGTCTATGGGTCCCCATGCATGTGTTTATGTTGTCTTGTTCCTTGGGTGCTGGTGTTTGTTTGCTTGTTTGTTTGGAGACAGGCTCTCTCACTGTCCTGAAGCTCACCAAGAAAGCTAGATTAGTGAACCCAGGTATCCACCTGTCAACCACCTCCCCAAAGCTAGAATTTTTTTTTCTTTTTCTTCTTAGGTTTTTATATAATTTATGTATACAAGTGTTTGCATGCATGTAGGTCTATGAATTACTTGTGTCCCTGGCACCCATGGAAGTCCAAATCAGAGGGTTTCTGATTCCCTGAGACTGGAGTTACAGATGGTTGTGAGCCACCATTATGGATGCTGGGGACAGAACCCAGGTCCTCTGCAAGAGTTACCAGTGGTCTTAACTGCTGAGCCATTTCTCCAGCTCATGCGTAGTGTTTGATGTGAGTTCTGGGAGTCAAACTCAGGTTGTGGAATCGTTTTACTGACTGAGTGTTCTCCCTAGCCCCCATGTAACTGTCTTTAATTACAAAAAAAAAAAAAGAAAGAAAGAAAGAAAGAAAAGAAACAAATAAAATAAACCAAAATAAATAAACAAGATGAATCATCTTTGCCAAACATCCGTTTTGATTAGTTGATTGTCAGCAGCCTGGTCTCCAGTGTGGACCAGGTGTCTTCACATACTCGAGAGCAAGGAAAATGTTTCTCAGTCTGTGGAAAGCTCAGGGCCTGCCATGGGAAGAGGAGGAGCAGGCCCAGGATTGCTCCTGCCGCAGAAACAGGTAGCGATTGTGGTAGAGATGTTTAAAAACAGAACTGGACTTTCTTGGACAATATCTACGACTAAGATATTTTACTCACTTGTTTTTGTGTGTTCCTGCGTGCGTGCACGTGGGCTCACATACCATGGCGCACGGGTGGAGGGCAGGAACGACTTACGGCAGTGGCTCTTTCCTTCCAGCACACGGGCTCCCGGGACTGAACTCAGGCCGTCAGGCTTGGCAGCAAGCCCTTTTCCCCCCGCTGTAGCATTTCACCTCCCCAGCGTCTGATTTCTTTTCCTTTAGCTCTGTCAGCGCTATGCTTTTTCGCTGGTAGACTTCTGTGAGTGCGACTGTGCTGGGGGGATGGGATGCTCTAAAATGAAGTAGTACGCCGCCTAGAACGCTTTGTGTGTGTGTCCTCCTCCCTCCTCAGCTAACGCTGCGGTCCTGTCCCTTTTACTTGGTATTCTGGCTGTTTTAGACATCCTCTGTCTCGTCTCTGAGCACCTCTGGTTCACTGTGCCTTAGGCAGGCCTAGAAGTGCGACAGAGCTAGCTATGGAAGGGTCCAGTCTGCCCGGCTCTGTCTGTGCTCTTCGGCTGGGTGGCCTCGCGCTTTGTCCTGCCTGAGGTCGACAGCCTCTGCCTGTCCTTCCCAGCATGAATCACGCTGTCTTGTGCTGTCAGTGTTCTATTTTTTATAATCTGTCCATTTGTGCCTTACTCTCAGACACACATCTTGAGTTCAGGGCGACCGCAATCCTGACTGAGAAAAAACGCCATTTCAACTCAGCAAACCCTGCTGAGAAGCTCTGGGTTCAGGGTGCTTTTCAACAGAGTTCACGATGATTCCCTGGCCTCTTCTCATCCAAGTATCCTTCTAGACTAACTTATTTAGTCAATGCCAGGAGGGGTTAGGGTAATTTTGAGTTTGAACTAAGAATTAAATGCATCCATGCATGTCCTATCGGCTTTATCCACCATTTCCCCCGCCTCTGTCCCACTCCAGAGGAAGGCTGTGCTGTTTGGGTTCTGTTCCCCAATTACCATTTATCAACACATACATTTAAGCAATAAAAAAAGAGAAAGCTGAAGGAAAAAAGGAACAGCGGGGCTGGACCTGAAAGAAGGGCTAGGAACAACCGCCGTGCAGGCTGGGAAACGTTGAGCCGAAGGAATGGATGCCAATGCCCCTGTGGTCGGAGTTTCTGAAACAACAGCAGCTTAGGATGTGTTCCCTGGCCGGTAGCCAGGCACTGGTGGCACAAAGCTTCGTAGATTAGTTTTGATCACTGCCTGGCATTTCCCATTTTCAGCTTCCAGAGAGGCCACCCTGTAATTTGTATATCTTCTCTTTGAAGACTTACTTTTGACATTCATATTAAATATTGTGCCATGTGATAACTTATTTAGCCGCCTCCTAATGTGTGCGGCAATTAGTTCTATTTAATTGGGTTCTTTGTTCATCTTTCCATTTCTGTCACGACTTCCCCTTTCTTAAGTTCTTTCTTCTAAGTTAATTTTAATTATGTGAGTAATACCTGAAGGCTCAACTTCTTATCAAACCCAAGTCAATCTGGGTTGTCTTCCTCCCTCCACAGACGTTCAGAGGTAGCCACTTCTGTGTGTGTGTGTGTGTGTGTGCGCGCGCCGCGCGCGCGTTAAGTGTGGGTGCATTTACACACCTTACATGTGTCAAGTGCAGAGGCCAGAAGCTGACTCCCCTGCTTGGCTTTTTATTGCTGTGATAAAGATCATGACCAAAAGCAACTTGAAGGGGACAAGGCATGTTCGGCTTACATGCCCCTATCCCAGTACGTTATTGGAGGAACACCAAACTCCAGCAGGAACCTGAAGGCAGGAACTGAAGCAGAGACTATGGAAGAACCTTCTTACTGGCTTGGCCCTCACAGCTTGCTCAGGCTGCTTCCTCACGCCACTCAGGACTACCTATCCAGGGGCCTTCTTACATCAACCATTAATCAAGAAACTGTCCCACTGAGTTGCCCACAGGCCAGTCTGATAGAGATGTTTTCTCACGTTCTCAATTGAGGTTCCCTCTTCCCAGATAGCTCTAGCTGTGTCAAATAGACAAAAACAAACAAACGAACAAATAAAAAAACAAAACCGAACCAGGATATTAACATCAGACATCTTCTTTCCTCAATTGGGTACCACTTTATTCTTTGAGACAGAGGGCATCAGATTCCCTTTAACTGGAGTTACTAAAGGTTGTAAGCCAACGTGTGGGTGTTGAGAATGGAACCCAGGAACTTGGAGAGCAGCCAGGGCTCTAAACTACTGAGCCATTTCTTCAGAGCCTATCTATCATCCATTTAAAAAATACAATATTAAAAAAATTATTACATGGTACAACTTGATTTTTCTCCTCTCCCTCTAGAAATATGTCTTAGACCTGGCTATGTGTCTATTTTAAATCTGGTATAAAGTTTCTTAGAATAGATAGATCACAGATTTTATTGTGGTTTGATTGCTTTTACATAGCCAGGTGAGGTGACCAATATGTGAATTGCTCTAGTCAGTGGCTGCTGTCAATGGTATTGCAGGGTATCTCTTCCCACCTACCTCCCTGTACACATAGTCAGAGTTCCTTCACGGAAGACACTGAGCAGAGGACCAGCCCCTGTATTGTTATCTCAGATGACTAGAGCATCACTGTCCTCCAGAGCAGCCACATGTTGTTCCAGTCCCAGTACCCACGTGTTACAACCTTCAAAAACCCAAATGTGGCTGCTGTGAGTATGGAACTCTAATTTTAGCTTGACTTAATTTTTAAAATTTCAAGTGCTGCAGGTGTGTGTGTGTGTGTGTGTGTGTGTGTGTGTGTGTGTGTGTGTGTAAGGTGCTTAGACATTGCTTGTAGGGGCAAAAATTAGTCTAGGCACTATGATCATCCCTACAGAGGAAAGTGAACAATGTTTAAAAGGTCAACAAATAGTTTCCCATAGAATAAAAGAACATATCAGAGATAAATTCATTAAGGACATGAAAACCAGCACATTTTAACTGAATCATGTCATGAAGATACTGCTAATGGCTGTTAGTGTTAATTCTCCACAACCTGACAGAATCTAGAATCATAGGGGATGGGCCACTGGTCATGTGGGTATCACCTTGACTACAGATGTGGGAAGACTCATCTTAACTGTGGTGGGACCATTCCCCAGGCTAGGGATCCTTTGCTGCAATGGAGACCGTGTATTCATTGCTGATCACTGGAATGGCCTTCATCACTCTCTTCTGACTGAGGACATAACGTAACCAGCTGCTTCAAGCTCCCACGGCTGTGAGTTCCCCACTATGACGAACTGTGAGCTTAAAGAAATCCTTTCTCCCTTGAATTGCTGTTTTTCAAGTTTGTTTTGTTTTGTTTTTAAATCATAGCAACAGAAAAGAAACCAAGAGACTGCCCTATTAAAGTTGGGTCTATTCACTCTTAAATGTCTTCCAAATGTGCCAAGGAGCATTGCCAGTTCACAACTGTGGCGTGGGTTGTTGTGATCTTTTACATTTGATGTGGCAGAGTTTCCAGTTAGCTGAGGGAAATTTGTTCCTGCCCTACCAGATGGTGCTCCAGAAATGCAGACTCATCGGGATCTCCAAACAGGAGGGAGACTGATGTTTCCCTTTATGGCTTCATCCCACCGTATGATGTCTACTCAAAATATCTGCGCAGCTTTCAGGAGCAGACTAGAACGTGTCATGGATACAGTTGCTAAAACTGTTCAGTGTGTATGTACAATGCTATGACTCACCACCAATGTATGGAACCTGTGAAAGGAATTCAAGGCAGCGAGCACAGGGATGTTGGGGCTATGCCAACATTTGTTGCTTAAATTGAGCACGGATTTCACCAAGACTCATGGGACTGTCAGTTCCAGTTCAAGATTTTCTTGAGACAAAAAGACATGTTTTGCCAGGTACTTAATAGTCAAAGACAGAACATGACAGTGGTTTCTGGATTTTCATCAATATTAGAGTGCACGTGAAGAAACCACACATGAAGCGCAAAGGGAAAGAAAAACGGACTTTTGCCCTATCTAGAAAGGGATTGGAACTTATATTAAAACCTAACTTTTCATGATGCAAATCAGTTAGTATGCTTTTGTGCACTTTCAAACACAAATCCAGGGCTGGAGAGATGGCTAGGTGGTTAAGAGCACTGGTGCCCATCCTGAGGACCCAGATTCCCAGCACTCACATGGCAGCTCACAATGGTCTGTAACAGGCCTAGGGAATCCCACAGCCTCTTCTGTCCTCCACAGGCACTGCACACATGTGGTGCACAGACAGACATGAATTCAAAACACCCAGATACATACACACACACACACACACACACACACACACACACACACACACATACATACATATGTACATACACACATTAATAATTAAATAAATCTCTTTTTAAAACCCATGAAGCTATATGCATAACATTTTCAGTGGTGATGGCCAACAGTATGCAAATTTTCTGCAGAATTAACAAGAAAAATTTGAAGAACACGTTGGTGGTATTAACAAGCTTTGATAGGAGGCAGAAGCAGGTGGATCTCTGTGAGTTCGAGGCCAGCATGATTGACAGAGTGAGTTCCAGGACAGCTAGGACTACACAGAGAAACCCTTTCTTGAAAACAACCAGAAAAACAAACAAATAAACAAGCTTTGAGTCACTTTTTGGTGTCTAAAACCTCCTTTGCACCCCATGCTCTCAACACTGAGTTGGTGCCAGATACAGCAGGTTGACATGGTTTGGACGAAAGCAGTTTTAAAATTGCTGAAACAGACAAGCTTTTGTTTTGAGGTCAAACAATTATGACAAAGATGAGCTACAAAGAAATGAAGACTAGAGAGCCCACTGGGTAATACATCACTAGTGGGAAGATGAGTCCATGTCTAGACAACATGGGTATGTCTTTCTTTTCAACTGTGAATATAAATGTAGATCATACATCTCCGGTGGAAGTTTAGCATCAGAACTGAACTGAGCTTTTAAGAGTTAAAAAAAAAATCGCCCTAGGTTTCAAAGACTTAAAGAGCAACAGAGAAGAACATACCACTGGATAATTTTTATATTGAACACACGTTGCGACGGTATTTTAGAAGTGCTGGATTCAATAAAAAATCTTATCAATTTCATATGTTTCTATCATTAGAAAACACATAGCTACTAAATACTTAAAAATTACATGTGCTGGGCCAGGGTTGTGACTCAGTGGTACAACATTTATCTGGCAGGCTGAAGGCCCTGGGTTTGATCCCTAGCACTGCAAAAGGAATGAATGAATGAATGAATGAATGAATGAATGAATGAATGAATGAAGAGAGTGGCATAGTTTTTATTGTATTCCACAGTTTAAAGCTAGAGTCCCTTCCCTTGTTATTAATGCTTCCTTTCCTGGGAGAATCAGCTCCTAAGATTACATCTGACAAGAGGACATTGTAAGACACCTCACTTCTGTCCCTACACTGAAGCATCTGCGGGGATCTGAGCATCTGGCGGTGAACCTGAGCCATTAGATACAGACTCCTGGGACCTGGACTCTGCAGCAAGTAGAGCCAGGACAGGACTATCTGGAGTCTAACTGAGCCTTACTGCCTCCAGTGGGGGTGGCTAGCAGAGACTCAAGCCTCATTTCTGGTTCGGCACTGTGGCTAAGAAGATGTGCCAAGCCCTAAAGCCCAGTGAGATAGGTCAGTCTCCACAGGGAACAGAAGGGTGGAGGCTGGGAGGCAGGGTTGTGGGAAAGGGAAAGACGGCAGGCGTCAGAGGATGAACTCCACGGACAGGGAAGCTACAACCCAGGATGAAGGTACACAGCAGGGGTACCCAAGGCGGCTAGACAGAGACCCAGGCACAGGTTAGCGCTGCATGCCTGCCTGCCCTGATCCTCACTGCCGAGAAAACGTCCTCTTGAGTTTGGGAGTGAGTACCTGGGTTGATTAATGAAAAAGACTCTCGGGAGCCATTGTTGTCATGGAAACCATGAAAGGACCATGGGGATTTGTACAGACAGACAAAAGGAAAGGAGCAACAAGTGCTCCCTCCCTGCTTCCCTCTCTTGCCTGGATGCATGAGGTGGGTGTTCATTCCCTCATCCTACCTCCTCTGTAGCCCAGGCCAAACGCTTGTGAATGGGATGGATTCTGTCCTTACCCGAGAGGCTTAGAGGTTCGGATGCTCAGTCTCGACTTTATATTCAGGTTTGAGTAAGGACTCGGGCTTGTGGCCGGGTTTCCTGTAATCCTGCCTTCTGCCCTAGTTCAAAGGTCACTCCCCCTCTTTCCTCTACCTGAATCCTCGCTCCAACACCTCGTGCAGGGTAGAATGTTCTTCTTGCAGAGGTTGGAAGTGATTCAAGGACCTAGCCCCGTGACCACTTCCTGCCCACTATCTGCTGCTCACACCCTGCCTGACAATCACACCGAGGGTGGAAGCTTCTAGACTCCCTCTGGGAGTAACCACACACCTGTAACACAATGCCTTGATCCCGTGGTGCCTTTACTCCCTGCTTAAGATGTTCCCTTGTAACCTTCTGTTCTGCCAGCCTTTTCCCTACGTGCCCAGGTGTCTGCTCTCTCAGGAGAGCCAGAGTCACAGCTACCAGCTCAGATAGGTCCTCTGTGGTGTTTACCACGCCTGAAAAATCTCAAACAGACCTAGTCAAACTCAGTCTACAAATACAGTCTTTTGAAGCTTCTACCTTTTAATCAATAGTATCGAATTGAGTCGTTTTCTCCTAAGCTTTCTCTCCCATTAAGTTGTCCAAGAGACTAGCTTATTTGGCTACTGTGTTCTGACTGAATTTAAGGGGGATGAGGATGTTTGTATAGATCATGTATTCCTGGCACATAGTGGGTTCTCAACGAATAACCACTGAATGAATAGAAAAAATGATAACTCTGCCTCTTAAGAGATATGGATACATATTATCAACAGCTGGTATCCAGGTTTACATTTAACACTCAGGCTCTATCTCACTTATAGTACCCTAGGTGGTCACTATAGCTTACTAGAGGTGAGACACGACCTTGCCAATACTTGGCTGGAGAAATTCCTTCATAGAAGCAAGTGGAAATATATGAAACCAGTGTCCCCTTCCCTTCCCATTTTGGTGGGTTTTACTTCCTGTCTGTCTTGCGGCATTCTTACTGACCAGTTTTAACAGCCAATAACCAGGGCACATCATGCTGACCAGCAGACCCCTCTCCAGCCAGCCTTTTCTCTACTTTCCTCCTGGATCTCTAGGGAAGCCTCCTAATGGGTCTCCCTGGTTCCTCCCCCCCCCCCCCCCCCCCCCCCCACCCCCGCCTCCCCATGCATCCCCTGCAAGCAGCCACTGCTTTCTGTGACATTGGAATTGCACTGGGGGGTAGCAGAATGGCCAGATGAGTCACTGCCAAGCTGTTTGGAGACAAACATGTGTATGACCAGAGGAAAACCACCTTCAGGAAGGGATGGATGTCTGCATGGGGGTGTGGGTGTCAACTGCTGTCTCTGCGTCTCAGGATCCGAATTTCAAATCTTTGATTTGTACCCCCATTCAACACGTCAGGATTGGGGGTGGCTGCTTCCTTTGTTTTCTCAGAGCACGTCAGGGCTGCCAGGACTGACCCCCACCCCCACTGTGAGATACATTACCGGTTCCATTCCTCAGGCAGGGGTGTATCTTGAGATCCAGGACACCTGGCTTCTAGGCCGGGCTCTGCCACGAGTTGCATGACTTTAGGCAAATCACATTACCTCTCTAGGCCTCAGTTTCCACACCTGAGAAATGAAGGGATTGCAGATTAACCATTCGCCACTGAATACCCATCCCCTGCCCCAAACACAGCCCAAGTGTGTTTCCCTGTGAAATACACGCACCACATATAACTCCTGGTGCAACCTCGGCCTGTATCCCTTTCCTTCAAGAAAGCCTACTATAACAAAGGGACAGATAATACTTAAAAAAATAAGCCATCTTTGGTCTGCGACTCTAGCTCAGTAATAAGGGCGCTTTCCCAGTGTGTGCAAGACCCAAGTTGGTCCTCAACACCAAAAAAGAAAAGAAAAAAAAAAAAAACCCTCAAACTTAGTATTTTGACTACAATAGAGTTACACTTACTGAGTATTTAAATGTATAGTTTTAGGGTAGGGGAGGGAGGGAGGGAGAGAGAGAGAGAGAGGAAGAGAAAGAGACAAAGAGAGAACACAGTTGGGGAGGAAGGAGATGCTGACAGGCATGGAAGCTTTGGAAGTCGCTGGACTGCAGAACATGACAGCTGGTTTTGAGGGTCCCAGGGCAGGCAGCTGAGTGCCGTGGATAAGAGAGTGGCCGTTGGAATCAGACTACCCAGTTTATGATCTTAGCTGCCAGGTGAGTGATAATTAAGTACTAATGTTAAAGACCAATTTTATACAAGGCCGGGTCTTCATTTCTTTTCCTGTTGTTGATAAAGTACTTGAACACTGTGACGGAGTCACAGAAGCCTGAGGGCACGGGTTGGGCTGCATCCATAGTTCAGTGGAGAGGTGGCTCAGTATGAGGACACACACCTTTAACACCAGCACTGCAGAGGCAGAGGCAGGTGGATCTCTAAGACCAGCTTGGTCTACGCAATGAGTTCCAGGACATTTAAATCTATTAGTAAGACCTTGTCTCAAACAAAACAAAACAAAACAAAACAATACAACAACAACAAAATCCACTAACCACCCAAGCCCCTAAATGCAAACCAATGATATCCGCTCATGCACAGTGAAGAAACACAAGTATGTACCCAAGCTGCAGGAAGATGATGAGATTGTACGCTGTCTCCGGTACAGCCATTTTCATGGCTTATTTGGGCTCATTAGAGACTCCACTGCAGAACTCAGCTCATCTGGTTCATAGGTTTCATGAGTCACCGTATGCAACTGCTCCTTTTGTGAACAACGCCAGCAGCTGCAGAACCAGGTGATTTCTAAGGTCCTGCCTAGCATCAGGCTGCTGGGACATTGCCTGATGTCACCCGTACCTAGTTCTCTTTTCTACATTACTATCCAAGCGGAATGCCACCTAGCTACATCCACTAATCGAGCTGTCAGAATTTAAATCTTTTAGCTGCTACCTTCTTAAAGAAAGGGTATCACTTTAAAAAAGGAAGGTGCTGGAGGGATGACTCAGCAGCTGAGAGTGCTGATAGCTCTTCTGGGGTGCCTCGGTTTAAGTCCCAGCACCCACAAGTAGGATCACACAGCCATCTCTAACTCCATCTCTAGAGGTTCCAATCCCCTCTTCATGGCGCGCAGACACACACGGTGTACAGGCAAAACTCTCACTCACATCACACCTTTAAAATTTAAAACAAACAACAGTGCTCACGTGGGATCGATGGCTGTAACTGTGGCACTGAAGAGGCAGGAGGATCGTGTTCTGGGCCAACGAGTGCTAACTTATCTCAAAAAGACTACCAGCAAAACTAGACAACACACAAATTCAGGGGCTGGTGTAACAGGTACTTCCATGAACGACTAAAAGATTGAATGAAGCCAGTCCTGTCTGCTGATTCCCTTTAAGCATGAAAACTCTGGTCTTTCTTGTCTCACGTGATAAATGCTCACACAGACCCTGAAAACAAAAGGGCTGGGATGTAGCTAGTCGGTAGAGTGTTTACCTACCATACATGAAGTCCTGGGTTCAATCCCTAGCCCCGAATAAACTAAGTGTAGTAGCCCATGCTAGTAATCCCAGCACTTGGGAGGAGGCAGGAGGATCAGAAGTTCAAGGTCATCCTTGACTACACAGCGAATTCAAGACCGGCTTTGGCTATCCGAGACCCTGCCCTAAGAAATAAAAACACTAAAAACCAAAACAAATCTGAAATTTGAAGGGGAACTATTAAAACTATTTGTCGGTATCCTCTTTATTTTATTGTGGCAGGGGACAGAAGCCAGCAGCTCCTTCGGGCTGTGCAAGGCTGCTCTGCCAGGCTGCACTCTGGGCCAGCATTCCGATTGCAGATCCTCACAGCTCCTTTCCTTTCAAACCTCTGCAGTCTGGCATCTGCTGCCTCCGCCCCAGTAATGTGGCTTCCAGTAACACCATCAAGACCCTGTAGGCTGCCAAATTTGGCAGACAGTTTCTATCCTCATTTTACTTGCTTTCCTGATGCTAAATCCTAAAACCATTTGAAATGTCTGCTGGGGGAGTTTGAATTTATTATTCTTACATAAGCAAAAAGACAAAGGAGTCTTGAAAACAGGGGAATAATGCTAAAAATAGCCAGTGCTTCAGTTTTTACAAGAGGACCATCTCAAAAGAGACCAAACATGACACACAGCATTTAAGATTACAGAGACTCAGCCAGTCATGGTGGCACACACCTGTCACCCCAGCACTTTGGAGGTTCAGGCAGGAGGATCACCAGTTTGAGGTCAGCCTGAGCTACCGAAGGGCCGGCATGTAGCTCAGAGTTCTTACCCGACATGAGCAAGCTCCTGTGTTCCATTCATTCCCTACACTGCATGGGGAGAGAGGGAGGGAAGGAGGGAACGAGGGAGGGGGGAAGAAGGGAGGGAGGGAGAGTCCAGAAATTCATTTGTTTTAAAATCTTAAAACAAGATTTGTTTTATGTGTCTGAGTGCATATGCTTGCTACGTGTGGCCCTGGAGGCTAAAAGAGGGATTGGATTTCCTAGAGCTGGAGCTATGGGGGGTTTTGAGCTACCTGAAGTGGATGCTGGGAGCCAAACTCAGATCCTCTGGAAAGGCAGCAAGTGTGCTTAACGACTGACTCATTTCCCCAGACAGAGACTAATTCGTTTAATCATTCACCTGTTCATTCACAGGCATGTAACACACACACACACACCCCGAATATCTACAATGTGTCAGGCATTATTACAAGATGTTGGGCATGCAAAGGGCAAAGCAAGCTAACAGATTTTTAGAGCACACCCCACCTAGGAGTAAGACAGCTGATTCTGAATTAAGAACCCTCTTGGCATGTAACATTCACACAGAAAACACACAAGCTATCTGTTTCAGTGTGGTGAATTTTCACAAACAGAAGACACTGATTAGTAGTAGTACCTGAATAGAAGCACCATATGAGCAGCCTCCTAGACTCTCCTCTGGGCCCCCTTGCAGACCCTTGTTCCTCTCAACAGCAAGTGCTTGAACTCTGTATGGTCGAAATAATTCAGAAGCTATTCCAAGTGAATCCCTGCCTGTGTTCAGTGTTATTGGTGAGATTTGTGGGCTGTGGTGCACAGCTGCAGACTATACATTCTTGTTATTGTGGATTCTCTCTGCCTCTCTACTTGGGAACTTTCCACAGTAATTACATTCTCCCTTTCAGGAACACTGTCTCCCTTTTCTTTGCTCTTTTTAAAAGAAATATTTGTTTGTCTGTTTACTTATTTATTTAGTATGTATCACATGCATGTGGGATGTATATGCCTCTAAGCACACATGGGAAAGCCAGAGGAGGATACCTCTCTCTACCTTATTCCTTGAAGATAATGTCTCCCCAT
Source organism: Peromyscus aztecus (assembly GCA_902168405.1). Taxonomy (NCBI): domain Eukaryota; kingdom Metazoa; phylum Chordata; class Mammalia; order Rodentia; family Cricetidae; genus Peromyscus; species Peromyscus aztecus. The sequence continues at coordinate 2,535 of CABHPQ010000944.1, read as the reverse complement.
CATATACTTTGGTTGTAGGACATAAAGAAATCAGTCTGGAACTAACTAGGAAACTTGCTCCCTGCTGGCTAGCTTTCATAGTGGGGGAAAGTGCTCTGAATTCCACCAGGGGGAGAAAAGACATTCATGCCCTTGCCCAGCTCTGGACCCTGTATACAATAATACCGACATACTTCCAGGAAGTATGTTTGCAGTGATGGAATAGTGGCATGAAGGTAACGGGGAAGGGGGCGTTAACTAACCACTTTCTGACTGGCATGGAGGTCTGCTCCATGGGAAGGAATTCATGACTGGTCCTGTAAACATGATCAAAAGCTCATGGCTGGGGAGGTCATAGGTCATAGGAGAGATGAAGTCTATGTTTTAGCGGGGCTTAAAGTCTCTTGGCCGTGGGTGACACAGTAACACAGAAACCAAACAGTACACAGATGCACAACCAGAATAACCTTTTATTACACTGCATTTTGTTTTGTTTTGTTTTTCGAGACAGGGTTTCTCTGTGTAGCTTTGCGCCTTTCCTGGATCTCACTTTGTAGACCAGGCTGGCCTCGAACTCACAAAGATCCGCCTGGCTCTGCCTCCTGATTGCTGGGATTAAAGGCGTGCACCACCACTGCCTGGCTGACCTTTTATTTTTGCTATTCTGGGATCTTTTTAAAGAGTAGAGAATACAGGATCTCTGTGTGCCAAACACGTGTTCAACTAAAACCCCAAGTCTTTTTTTTTTTTTTTTTTAAATTGAGACCGGGTTTCTCTGAGGAACAGTTTTAGCTGTCCTGGAACTCGCTTTGTAGACTAGACTAGCCTTGAACTCACAAAGATTCACCTGCCTCTGCCTCCCAAGTGCTGGGATTAAAGGCGTGCGCCACCAACATCCAGCTCCAGGTCTTTAATATAGTGGAAAAAAACAACAACATTTTTTTTCTTAAAAGAAGCAGCTGTGTGGAGGGGGAAGGGCAGAGCTAGGAAGACGGTTCAGTGGGTGAGGTGCTCGCTATGCAGACGTGAGCACCGGAGTCCAGATTTCCAGAACCATGTAAAAGACAGGTGTGGTGGCGTGCACCTGTAACCCGGTGCCGGTCGGGCAGAAACAGGCTGATCCCTAGTGTTTGCCGGTTAGCCAGTCTAAAGCTGAGTTGGTGAACTCCAGAATTAGTGAGAGAGCCTGTCTCTAAAAACAATTTGGAGAGCAACAGAGGAAGACACCTAGTATCAACCTGCGGCCTCCATGCACATAAACACACACACACACACACACACACACACACACACACACAAACACACACAATTTCAAAAAAATTCATGAGGAAGTTGGTACTGTAAAGAAAATTAGCCTGGTTATGGTGATAAGACACAGGTGTGTGGGGGGAGGGGGAATAAGTTTAGATTGAGGACCTCTTCAAAGGGATGCTACTGGAACCTGTAAGGGTTTGGTCTTTAATTATGTCATCAGCCTTCGCTGGTGTCCCAGCCTAAAAAGCGGGTGGGCGCTCCATTCCCTCTCTTCTCTTCCTTTCCGCTCCTCTCTCCCGGCGGGCCCCCTCTCTCTTTCCCTCCCCCCTCTGTCTCTCTGTCTCTCTCGTTCTCTCTCTCCTTCTCTCTTTGTCTCTCTCTTCTTCTCTCTCCCTCTCCCCCTCTCAATAAAGCTCAAAAAGGAAACCATGACTGTGATTCTTTAATTAGCACGCTCCTCCACTGGCATGGTCACCGCCCGCGGTGACCATGCCAGGGGGCAGCGCCGTTTAACTAGCGCCATGAAAAATATAACTAACAGAACCCACTTCTAAAATGCCTGAAGGAACAAAACCACAACGCAATCCAGACACGGGAAAGAAGAGATGGCGAGGACTTTAAGGCCAGAACAAGCATGGTTCATTCAAAAGTCAGCTAGGACTGAGTGTAGTCCAGCGGTAGAACATTGGTCTAGCGTGCACAAAGCACTCAATTCAATCCCCAGCACAGACAATATAGACTAGCCAGGGAGCCACTGTGGTTGGAACCCCCACGGAGGAACACAGCAAGTTAGTGACCCCCGGCCGGGGTCAAGTCTTTCCAGGACTTGTCGCCACACTGAGGAGTCTGGATTTCATTTTCAATGTGAAGTCAACGGAAGATTTTTAAGTAGACTGCTCACATGGTTTGACTTACGATTTTAAATGACTGTGGGGCTGCTGTGAGATGAACATCGAGGAGGTGAATGAGCAGAGACAGACAGAAGGAGACGCAAACAGGGCGCATGAAATCAACATTAACTCAGAAGAAGATGGCGGCAGTATAAATAGAGATCGGGGAATGCCTAGGAGACAGGCTTGGTTTTTGAGACGACGACTCTGCGCAGCCTGGGCTACAAACTCTCAACCCTCCTGCTATATATAGCCTCTCTAGTATTGCGACTGTAAGTCGTGTTTTACTGCTTTAGAAATTTCTGGAACATTTAGGATGTAGACGCTATCTGGAAGAAGCAGGTGATGGGGGTTGGTGCAGTCCTAGAGGGTAGCTCGTCCCTCCCTTCTTCCTCTCTCCATCTCTCTCTCT
>CABHPQ010000943.1:39187-70055 GCA_902168405.1 Peromyscus aztecus | reverse complement strand
AAGGCAGCATCCTCCTTTTCTTGGATGTCAGACATGAATGAGAGTTCAGCAAACTAGTCAGAGAGGGCCTGTGGCTCTGCTCAGAAACAGGCCTCACACTCCTGGCTGTCCTGACTAGAAGGCAGTAGGGCCACTTGCCCTAGCTCAGGTGGCCAGTGCACGTCACCTCTTCACCACTACCTGTCACTCTGAGTGTTCAGCAAGCCAGCACAGAGCACCTGTGGCCATACATTGGTAGGCTTCATATAGCTGAGAGAGAAGGCTAAGAAATGACCTCTCTTGGCAGGGAGCTTTCAGCTAGCTGCCAGATGAGATGTGTGAACAGCTGGAGAACCTCTGTGACTGATCAGCCCCAGGTGACATCAGGGGACACGGGAACATGGCTCTCAGTGTTCTTTTAAATGCCTCCTTTTTTTTTTTTTTTTTAAGACAATGTTTTGCTCTGTATCTCTTGCTTCCTGGAACTCACTGTGTGATTAAGGCTGCCTGGGTCTTACAGAGATCTGCCCGCTTCTGCCTCCGAGTGCTGTAATTACCTGTGTCTGATGGATGGAGTGGTGACCCCTTAGAGATGACCCCTCCCCACCTGTAGCCTGTGGACAGGGGTGTGGTCTTTGCATCTAAAGACTGTCTCTGGGCCCGAGGCTCTGCTGCCCTGCTGAAGCCATGCTGGTGGGTTTTGGAGGCAGGAGAAATACGGGTCTGTAGGTCAGGCTTCTCCCAGCCTGCTCCTCACTTCTGCATGCTCACCTCCAACCTGTCCTCTGGGTGGCAGATCTTTAGTACAGTAGAGATTGGTGTCTGTCTCTTCTGGAAATCTAAAATGAGATTTCATTTCTTTTTAAGTAAAAACGAGAAGAAAAAAAAAGGCTGAACATTTGCAGCTGGGCGATAGCAGAGACTTCGAATGTTACTTATCTTTTGCACAAAAGGAGGCAGGAGAGAGGAGAGGACTCTGTCAAGGCTGAATACTAACGATGTGGAGGCGGTGGGAAGCATGGGGGGTGTTCTTCCAGAACTAGGTGGAGATGGCCAGAGTTGTGCAGTGAATGAAGTGGGGAAGGCAGGGCTGAGAAGGACCTTGGCCTCCAGAGCTGCCGGGACCTTGGGCGGTGCCCTTGCCCTTGTGATGTTTCTTTACAGAGCTGGCCTCACTGCGCCTCCACCACTCTTAGAAAGCCTCAGCTCGGTGGCCTGGGCCTGCGCAGTTCCCTCTCCTCTGCTCTGTGCTCTCAGCCCCCTCTCCACGCTCTGTTACTCTGTGTCCTGTTAGAAGGAGTCCCTGTTCCCCACGTATCCCTGTTGCCTTCCTGCCTGGAATTCCACATTCAGATCCTGGGTTTAGCTAACTGCAGCTTGGCTTTCAGGCCCAGTTCAATGGGGTGCTCCAGCCCATTTCTGTGGCTTTTCTTTCATTACGTTCCATCTCACCCTTTGGGCCTCCTGGAGACAGCAGGTCCCTGGCTGGGGTGATGGGTGTGCAGCAGGTGTCTATGGTCTCCTCCGGCCCCACTTCTCACACCTGCTGAGTTCCTTGTTGGGAGGTTTCTACTGGCCCATCTACTTTCCCACAGCAGAAACAGTTCCTGAGGATTGGTTGTGTCCCCTGTGACCAACCTGTGCTTACACAGTCCACAGTGACATCTTTCTGTCCAGAAGCACCCGGGTGACACCTGGAGCTTGGGGTGTTTCCTGTGCTTCCCCGCTCAGTCTGTGGCCTACTGGCCTGACCCTTGTATCTGTGCCCTCCCTTCCGGGTCTCTCATGTCTTCCTTCGATCTCTCAGCACCCTCAGCTTGCGTCTGGGTCAGCTGTGGGAGCATCCCGGGCTGCAGGCTGGAGGAGGCCAAGCACCATCCTTGGCTGTCCTTGCCCTTCCCCAGGTTAGCTGTCCCGCCTTCCCCACTTCCTGCAGCTGTGTCCCCACCTGGGGGCGGGGACAGGAAGGAAGGGTGCCAGCAATGCATTTGAATAACCTGTTTTGGGTCTGACAACAAAAAGAATCTGTTTCATTTAGAACATTTGACAATGTAGAGGAAGCAAACAGAAAAGATGAGAAGAAAGGTTTCCCATAATCCTTCTGTCGGGTGAAAGCCAGTCTAAATGTGTTGGCTTAGGTTTGGCCTGGTGTGTGTGTGTGTGTGTGTGTGTGTGTGTTTCCTGAGGTAGTTTTTAGTACATACAAACAATACCATGTGCAATATTTGGGGAGCCTGCCTATTTTGCTTAATCTTTTCTGACACTTCCCAAATTAAATGTTCTCTCAAAAACAACTTTTTGGGTCCAGATAACATGTTTAACCACAGCCTTGGGACCCACTTAGGTACCAACCTTCCTCCAACTTCTGACTGTAAACTGTTCTCATTAAGAGTACTTTATTTAGCCATTTTCTTATTATTAGTATTTAATCATCTTTAGTTTCTCACCTCTATTATAAATAATACCCTGATTAATATGTACCTTAAAATCCTTGCATAATTGCTGATTATTTCCTCAAGAAAAACTCTGAAGTCAGAATCATGCCTTAAAAAGTCTTCACATTTGGGTCCATTCCACCCTGGCCAGGTGGTTTTTCCTACATTATCTTCATTATAAGGAGGCCCTTTGCTCACCCAGCAGAAGAGGTAGGATCGAATCTGCATGGCCTTGGGTCAGACCATGGGCTTTCAGTTCCTGCAGCAGGAGCAAAATCAGCGTAAGAGAAAGATTGGTAAATGGGCTCTATTAGGGTTGGGCTGTAGCTCAGTTAATAGAGTGGTTATCTGAAGTGCGCTAAGCCATGGGTTCCATCCCCAGCATCGCATGTACCAAGTGTGGTGGCTCACGCCTGTCACCCCAACACTAGTGAGGTGGAGGCAGGAGGACCAGAAGTCCCAGACCATTCTCAGTTACATAGTAAGTTGAGACCAGTGTGGGCTACATGATACTCTGTCTCAAAAATAAATAATTGAAGACAGAATCCAAACAAATCAAACCAGCTTTGCCCTCTGAACTATACCCCTGAGAGAATGGTCAAATTTAAAGTTCTTAGCAGAGACAAGCCTTTCTGATACGGAGTCCTAGGTCATACATGTGACCCTCTCCTCTCCAGAGGGGTCTCTTGAGTCTCCCCACCTGCTGGGCGGAACTTGCTGATTCCTCTGCTGGGCAGAGGGCAAAAAAGGAAGAAGAGTGTCTTTGTTGAAGGAGGCTGCCCCTGCCATGACAAGATCTGCTGGTTACTCTGTCACTGCCGAGGGTGCCTACCCAACTGACACGTCCAGTCCTGTCATGAGAGGAGCAGTGGACACTGTCTGAAACAAACAAAAGTCCAAACAGACCACAAGCAAACACCCCGCCCCAGACTCAAACCCTAACCAAACAAAAACATAGACATATTAGTGCAGTTGTCCAGTGCCAGAAGAGCCTGGCGAGTCAGTCTGCTATTGCTGTGGCATGTATCCAGTGGTCAGAAATGATCTTGGGGAGCTGGGCGGTGGTGGTGCACGCCTTTAATCCCAGCACTCGGGAGGCGGAGGCAGGCGGATCTCTGTGAGTTCGAGGCCAGCCTGGTCTACAGAGCGAGATTGAGGACAGGCACCAAAACTACGCAGAGAAACCCTGTCTTGAAAAACCAAAAAAAAAAAAAGAAAGAAAATCTCGGGGAAGCTGAGTCAGAGGCCCACAGAACTCGAGTATTTGAATGCCAGAAGGTCAGAGATGTGGCTTGGATGTACTGAGTGAGGGCAGGTGAGAAACCTCAGTGACAACAGTGGTCAGGCTGAGGCAGGGCATGAGAGCCAGGAGATGGTTCGTTCCAGAAAAGACAGCGTGGGGTGTGGAGGCATGGGCAAGCTCTGGGATCCCCGATACTGTTGGAAGGCCTCCCCTCCACCACAGCCTGATGTCAGCCAGTAGAGCATGGAGGTTTGGGCCCCTCCATGTCCCCTACCCCCATTCTTCTATGTGTGGAGTCAGAGGGGAGAATTAAATGCCTGTGATGATTGCAGTCAGACTCTTCCCTCTCCCTTCACCTCTCCCTCCTTATCTCCCCACCCCACCCCTACTTTCCACCTCAGAGTCTCATGGCCCAGGCAGGCCTCAAACTCAATATGTAGTCAAATATGACTTTGAGCTTGTTGCGATCCTCCTGCCTCTGCCTCCGCCTCCCTAGTGCTGGAATCGTAGGTGTGTACTACCGCACCTGGTTTATGCAGTGCTGGGAGTCAAGCCTAGGGCTTTATGCAGGCTAGGCAGGCCCTCTGTTAATGGAGCCGCATCCCCATCCCCTCTAAGCTGCTTCCCACCTAGCTGTGCTCTCCAGGTCTCAGGATCTCTCTCAACACACACTTCGGACTGTATTTCAAGCCCCGCCCTTGCTGGCCAGCAGCATTCCCTTTACCACCAAGAGAAGCCTGGCTGTTCCTGCTCTGATCTGCACGGGCAGCAGCTTCCCGAGGACTGGGAAATCCAATTGATCTTTATTTACTGGTAGTGAAACTCTGTTGATGTGTTGTTTGGGTCTTGACAAACACCCCAGACTTCTTGCTAAGTGTCTGCCATCAAGGACAGTGGTTAGCACCCTAAGGCCAATCCCACCTCCATCCTCAGCAGCCTAGTGCCAAGGCCTCTCAGGGCAGAGTTAAGTGAAGCCTGAAGGCAGGCTTCTGAGTGTGTAGCCACCTCCCCCACTTAGCTCTCAGAGCCAAGGGATTTGTTTTCTTCTCCAGCCCAGGGCAGCCTCCCCTCAGCAGCCTGTTACTCTGAGGATTCCTGACTGTGTCTCACTATCTTCCAGGGTCTGCAGTCTTCCCAGCCAGTCCAGACATTTAGCACAGGCCGATAAGAGCAATTACGGGCCATCCAATCCATCACCCTGCAGCAGAATTTACAGGGGAATCATGCAGTGAGGGGCTGGCAGCCACGTGATGGGTCTCAGGCCATGTCTGTCCGGGCTTTGTCCTGCAGTTTGTCAGCAGCCACTGGCAGCTCTTCTCCTTAATTAGCACATTTTAAAGACTGTTAGTTCCTCGACTATGGCAGGAGCAGGTTGTGCCAATACTCTACCAATTCTGTGCAAAGTGTCTCGTTCTTTTCCCTTGCCTTGACTTTGATTGAACACAGCTGTGAAGGGGGCTAGCCAACATTAGCAATATTCCTACTGGGTGTCCTGTTCTCTGGGCACCTCTGTACCCCGTGGGCCTGTGGGAAGGAGGTGGCCTATTGTGGCAAGTGCTGCTGTCATGCCCCCAGCATGGTTGGCACCCATGAGAAGCCAGAGGTGTGCATTCCTCACTGGGAATGACTGAAGCCTTGGCATCATTAGCTTTAAGAATGCCCCTTCTATAGTCTCTCATAATAACATGCCCTCTGAAAACTCTCTGAAATTTGTTAGATAGGAGTCTTTTAAATGAGAATGAGTATCAGTAGAACTTCAAAAAAAAGTTATGGTCCAGTACTTGGGGCTGGCAGTGAAGTGCTTTCAAAGACCAGAGGTCAAGCTGGGTGCAGTGGTGTGCATTTATGATTCCAGTGATGGGAGTTGGGAGGCAGACTAGTAGATCCCTATGATGGTCAGCCAGCCTAACCTAATTGGCAAGTTCTAGGACAGTGAGAGACCCTGTCTTCAAAAAACAAGTAGATGGCCCCTGAAGAATGTCACCTGACATTGACCTCTGGAGTCCACATACATATTCATTCACTTTCATATGCACCTGCATGTGCACACACACACACACACACACACGACACACACACAGACACACAGATACACATACATGCGCGCGCACACACAGATACACATACACACATAGACACACATACAGATACACACACACACACACACACACACACACACACACACACACGCACATACACACACACACCAGCAACCCAGTACCTTATTAAAGTCTGGTTTCCATGAGGTAGAATGCAGAACATTCCTTGAAGGACTTGTTGGCATCCCCCATGGATCAATATTCCAGGTCACATGCAGAACATGGCCATACCCTAGAGTGGGCTCTGCCTGTGTCCCCAGGTGGAGGTGGCTGTTGCTGTGCCTCCCATATCCCCAGTGTGTGGCCTCTGTTTTTGAATTTCACACATCTTCATGTGTCACACCAGAAAGGAGCAATACATTCTGATAGGACCCCACAGGATGAGTGAGCCCAAACATTCCTGGCTGAGGTTGCTTATGCATTGAAATGGGGTTGGCCCATTGTCCTTCTGTGTTGAGTGGCATTCCTTGACACTGTTGTCTGGAGTTTGCATATCTGTCCCCTGCTCTTAGATGTCTGGGTCAGTGCTGGATCTTGACCTTTATGAGTTACAGTGTGAGTATATTTGTGCAAGGTTATGTGAGGACCCACACACCTGTGTCTTGACCTGCACCAATGGTTGCTGGGAGTTAACTCAGGAGAATTTGAGATTTGTCCATGTGTATCATTGGACTGCCACATAGCCACATCTAAGTCTGGGCAGTGAGTGGGAGAGGCCTGGTGAGGTTGGTTTTGCTTTCTCCTGATATCTGTTGTGTAGAGTACATGTGCTCACTGCCACTCAGCTGTCCTGTGCACTCTCGGTCCATTTGTTTCACTTTCTAGTTATAATCGTGGGCTATTTTTCTGTCCCCAAATTTAATATTTTGCCTCAGATCTACTTCCCTTTTTGAGAACAGGTCTTACTGTGTACCCCAGGCTGGTCTCAAACTCTCAATCCTCCTGACTCAGCCTCCTGAGTGCTGGGATGCCAGGCCCGCACCCCCAGCTGCTTTCCCATTTGACATTTCCCTCTGTAGGAGTACATGCTGATCTTCCAGGCATCGGGTCTTGCGTCTTGTGCAGCTGCATGCTGCTGGTGCTTTGGTTTCCCGTGGGTACAGAGAGGCCTTCTTTTCCCTAGATCATTAAGGCTTCCTCCTGCAGTCTCCCCTTCCATGACTGTGACTTTCATGTCTAAAATCGTCCCTCGTGTCGTTTGCTGCCAGCCCACGTTGCAGTCTTTTTGTCTGCATTAGTTGGGACAGCTCACATGCCACAGAAACCTGTTACCATCCTGGAGTGTGGAAGGGCAAGCTCTGCCCAGCTCACATTCTGCAGCTGTCTTCCCATGGGGAGGCTGAGGCAGCTCTCTCTTGTCAGAACTGAGGGTGGGGTGGTGCCAATTCGCTTCTTTTCTGTGGATTCCATGTTGTTTTCTGTACTGAGTTACATTAGTTACTTTCCTCACTGATGTGTAAAACTCCCAAAGAAAGGCAACTTCCAGGAGTTGGGGTTTAGTTAGGTCACCGTTTGAGAGGGTGTGGTCCACCATGTCAGGGAAGCCCTGAGAGTTGGCTGCACATAGCTGAGGCAGCAGGATTGTGACACCTGCTTCTGTACATCTCAGTGGGTCAGGAAACAGTTCAGTTCGGGCTATAATGTATAAAACGGCACCACCCATCAGCTGGACTGAGTGCTCAAACAGGCAAGCCTGTGGGGACATTGCACAGGTGACACATACCAAGGACTGCCCTCTCCTCTCAGCTGCTGTCTTCAGTGAAGGGCCCTAGTGCCCCTGCTTGGGATCCCTCCTCCTGTCAGCCCTTCCTCTTTGGGATGGACCATGCCACTTAACTTGGGCAGAATTAAGGGAGATGGTATGGCCAGAAGTGAAGATGAGGAGATGGCCTTTATCTTCAGAAGTGTTGGTGATGGCCATACCTTTTTGTTCTGTAGTGTACGGAAAATGACATGAGAGCCACGTTTTCACTATTTAAAAAATACTTATTTTATGTGTATATATGTGTGCTCAAGTGTATTATGTACATCACATATGTTCAGAAGCCCACAGAGGTCAGAAGAGGCATTGACTCCTCTGGATCTGAAGTTACAGATGGTTGTGAGCCACTATGTGGGTCCTGGGAACTGAACTGATCAGGTCCTCTCTGCAAGAGCAGCCAGTGCTCTTCACCTCTGAGCCCGCTCTCCAGCCCACATTTTCAGTTGTGAGTAAGTGACTTTATTAAGCATGGAGCCAGCAAAAGTGAAAGACAAAACAGCAAGTAGCAGACAGAAAGCAAAAGATGATCACACCGGGCACTTACGTCATCCAGCAGAGATAGCTGGAGTACCTGCTGGAGAGTACCGAGGAAATATCTTCAGATCGGGGGCCAGCACCATCAGCAGAGACAGCTGGGAAAGTTGAGGCAGTCAGAGTTTCAGTTGAGCTTTCTTCTGTGAAGAGCTTCTGACCTCCTGTTTTCACTGTAGGCATTTTTTTTTTATATTCTATTGTGTTATGTTTTGTTATTATCTTTTAGAAGCCTGTTCTTTTCTAACGAGAGACAGAAAAGGAGTGGATCCAGAGGGGAGGAGAGGTTGAGAGGATCTGGAAGGAGTAGGAGGAGGGGAAACTATAATCAGGATATGTATTATATGAGAAAATGATCTATTTTCAATAAAATAAAAAAGGGAAAAAATAAAAATTGATTTTTGTTTTTGTTTTTGAGACAAAATCTCACTATGTTGCCTTGGCTGTCCTGGAACTTGCTATGTAGACCAGACTGGCCCATAGTGATCCGATTGCGTTTGCTTTTTGAGAGCCGGAGCTAAAGGTTTGTGCCAGGGCCTGCACTGGTCTGCCTAGACCTAGAGGGGCCTAGAGTTGAAAGAAGTGGACACATGCCTCCATCTTGAACCTAGAAACTATTTCCAGTTGATAACCACTTGCAAATGAAAATTGTTCCCTTGATTAGAATGAAACATCCCTCTTTATCTTCTGATTAGTTTTAGTTTGCAGTCTGTTTGGTCAGCTGTTAGGTTGGTGATACTTGCTTGATTCCTGGGGTTGGGCAGTGATAGGGGAAAGTGGGAAAAGAGAGGGGGAAGGGAGATAAATACAGAAGGAGGAGGAATGTGGATAAAATAACAAGGATTTCCATTGCAGGCATTTTTATGCCATGGGATACATAATAGTAATGTCTGTTGGAAGTGGTTCGGCTCCTGGTTGTTCTCAAGAATGTGATGTTTTTACTCTTGGGCTGTTTTATTCTCTGTCTCTCCATTACAAAGCCAGGAAGAACAGCTGGTGCCAGGGCAAGGGGTCTTAGAGGACACTTTGAGACGGTCCTGCTTGGGTCTCAAGTGGGGAAGGTAGTCCCACTTCCAGATCCGGCTTTCAGTGAGCTCAAACAGCATGTGGTAGTTTACAGTGTGTACTGTGCATTACACCTTCCCTCTGCCCTGTATTAGCAATGATCTCCAGCCTGCAAGGGCAGCCCTGGGCCTCCAGAGCTCTAGGTGCCAGGACGGGGAGTTTGGGGAGTAGATATTCAAAGGTCTGAGGTCAGTTCTGAGTGTCTTCTAAGAAAGTTATTAAACTCGCTGCGCATTGCTGATTGAGTGGCACCGCCAGGAGCGGTGGAGTCACACAATGGCTCAGGAAATGTGTTTTCTGGCTCCTGCTCTCTGAGCTGCATTTCCTGCCTCTAATCTGTGCTCAGCAGATGGGCCTGGTGAGGGATCTGCTCAGCAGCAGCCACCCAGCTCCGCTCTGCTCTGTCCAGGCCGGTGTGTGGGAGAATGCAGAAGCACCACCCAGGCCCCACTCAGCAGCTGGCCACACCATACAGCCCTGACCACCCCCACCCCCACCCCCAGCTCCTCACCCTGCAGAACTCCACTAGTACTCGAAGGTCACAGGCCTCTCTGTCGCTGAAGATGTACTTTGCATAGCTGTGATTGTCTGCAGGGTCACTCAGACCTGTGTCTTGTAACTGCCCTCTGGTGTCTTCCATAGACCGTCAGAACACAAACCCTCCAATATGCGGAATACTCACAACTGCCTACGTCCAGCTGTTACCATAGACTCGCCATTTGGGGGGCACAGGTGGCCTGCTGTTCATTTGCTTCAGGAGGATAGTGACCTTAGTGTAGGTCCATGTGGAGACGGCCTAACTCCAGACTAATTCTCAGGCTGCCTCTGACCCCAGTTGACTGCTCTGGGGCTGAAGTCTCTGCTTGTGGTCCTTGTCAGGAGTAGGGGCTAGCCAGGGCTGTTGAGTTCTCTGCCCCAGATTAGGACTCTTGGCTACACAGCCTCTTCTGGAGCCATGTGCATGGTTGCTCTGTTGTGAACCCTCATCAGGCTGGGGCCCTTTGGGCCATGCTGTCTCCTTCCAGTGGGGGTGTCCACTGCTGACAGTGATCGGGACCTGCTTTCTTAACGACCTCCTGGTGACACTTCTTCTAGGCAAGCCTGCTCCCTTTCCCATGGCTTTCTGCCTTTCTCATTCAACCCTCCCTCTTGGCTCTGGGTCACAGCCTTCACCGTCACCAAGGGCACTGCAGAGTCCCAGGGGCAGAGAATACTTAGTGCCAAACCATAATCAGCAGATTCTCTGGAAACACTGGAAAAGTGACCCATGGAATTGATGGAAGGCTGGAACGGAGCCCCTACGGGGTGCTGGGAACAGCCTGGCTTATACTCAGTGGCCTTCCCTGGGAAGATTAGAGTAGATAGCCTTCTTTATGTATTGACCTGCCAGCTACCAATCAGTGATGTGGGCCAGGTTCCAACTCTCCGTGTGCTGCTTAGCCCTTGTTGACACCGAGCCTCTCCATCTTCACTCTGGGGCCCATGTGCGTTTGGAAGCTCCTGACCATCACCCAGCCCAGCCACCTTAGACCTGTTCTTCCAACCCACCTGTCGTGATGCCTCCCTTCCGAGCCCAGGGTCACCAGTCACGCTGGTGGAACCTACGGCCCTCTCACATTGTGTACGTAGAAGAGTACCCCGCCAGGCCCGACAAGCTCTAACCCTGCCTTTTAAAGGTCATTTCTGTCTCAGTCAGCTCTTAAAGTTCAAGAGGAAATAAACTGCTTAGAGCTGGCATTTCTCAAGCCAAGTGTCAACTCTCCAAGCCCGAGCCTAGGGGGAGAAGAGGTGAGATTAATAAAAGAGTGGCCATGTTGACATAGCCATCGGTCAGCAAGTGCCTGCCTGTCCCAGCCCTCGACAGAGTGGTGGACAGACAGGACACTGGGGAGTCACAAACTCATTTTCTCCTCTTGGCTACACTTCTCAGCCTGGGGAACGCTTTGGAGATATCTCTTTATTAATCAAGTGACAGCATTTAAGCCTGACATCCCATGAATGCTTAGATGGCTCTGCCCCTCAGTGGTCCTTGTGCCAAGACAGATGATTGACAGGGGCAGATGATGCTTCTTGCCCATGGAGAGACAGCAGAGGCCCAGAGAAGTTGCCTCACCCAACCGGTTATTGACTTTGGGCTTCGGGCCGAGGACAGGGAAATCAATGGGAGAATAAACACTAGAATGGGTTTTATTAATCAGGCACCACCAAGGCAGCTGCAGGGATTATAATGGAGCCCAGGTGTCGATTGATGGCGCGTCTGGTGTGGGCGCTCAGGCCAGGCTGGCCAGCGGGCCGCTATCGACCGTGCTACACCAGGAACCTCAGCATCAGAACTGCTAATTGGGCTGCCCGGTGATTCCGAAGAGAGAGAGAGACGTTGCTGAGATTATTCTGTCTCATCTCCTAAACGCTTGTCTGATTTGACTCACAATCTCAATTAGGCCCACACCCAGCTCCTCACCCCTCAGGATCCTCTCTCCTTGGCCTGGTCATGCATTGTGACCTGTGCCCCTTCTCTTGTCCTTAGACACGGGAATAGACTGGGAGGTGAGACTCAGTTCTGTGCTTTGAATGACCTCTAGGGTGGTAGCTAAAGTCACTGTGTATGTAAGCACTCCAGTCAAGCTCTCCTGGGCCTTCTCACCTCCTGTGTCGCACATACACACACTTACGTGAATGGCAGGCACACAATCATTTATATTTTCACATTGGTCCATGGTCCACATTCTCCTCTTTTTTTTTTTTAAATTTCAGGGCTGAGGACCAAACCCAGGGCCTTACACTTGCTAGGCAAGTGCTCTACCACTGAGCTAAATCCCCAACCCCCACATTCTCCTCTTTACATCTACATTTACAGTTATCCGTCAGTATAGTAAAATACCCGAGGCAGGTTATAGTTCAAAGAAAAAGGTTATTTGGCTCAGTTTTGGAGGTTGCAGCACACAGTTGGCCACAACTTCATGGCTTTGAGTCTCTGGTGATGGCATGCATTATTGGGTGAAGCAAGACTATTTATGCCAGAAGAGAGCAGAGTGTCACAGTCCCCTGTGAGGGTGTGCTCCTTGAAGATTCCTACTAGGCCACCTCTTAAAGGTCTCTCCACACTGCACCTGACCCCCAGCTGCCAACCCATGCATCCTTGAGTGAAGCAGGCCATTTCTAGGCCATGGCAGGCTTCCGTGCTTCCCTACCTCCCCATGCATGTCCTATGTTGTTGGACTCTGGGGCCATTGTGGATGTGATTTCCCAGGGCTCCATTGGCCCCTGGTTATGTGGTAACTGGAGGGGTGCACCAAGGAGACCTGAGCTGCTGCCAAGAGGGAGGTAATGAGGGAGAGGCCTCCATGCTGCTGGCACAGGGGCAGCCTAGCCAGCCTGGTAGGAGAGGCTGCTTGCCTTAGGTACCAGTTTTGGAGTTCCCTCAGTTCCAGGCAGGCCCATCTCTACCCCTGTTCCTCCTTCAGCCTGTACAAGTTCTTCTCCCCCTAGCACCCCTCGCCTGTCCCCGAGACTTGTTGGCACAAATGGTGGCACAGGTAGAGCAAGCTGGTGACAGGAGAGGGTGCCTTTGGACGGTGTGTGGGAGAGAACTTGGTGGACTTCACCAGAGCTGGGGATCTGGATGAGGAAGGAGCCCAGTGCAGAGACCCCGCCTTACAGTGGCCAGTGACCTTGTCTTTCAGGAGCCACAGGACCTACTGGAGACCCTCTTTCCTGCTGCTGTTCAGTCCTTCCTGATGGCTCCAGTGTGCCCTCCCTCCTTCCTTCCCCCCTCCTCCTCCCTCCCCCCCCCCCCCACTCCCAGACTGGGGTTTCTCCCATCCCCCTGCATCTAATTTCTCAGAGTATGGGTTCAGAAGAGGACATGGAATCTGTATTTCAGAAGACTAGGGTATGGGAGAGTGTGGGAGACAGCCAAGCACTTAGCCACCCCGAGGTGTAGCTCAGTTCCAGCCACAGCACCTGGGAACGATGTCCCCATGGGAGCAGTGTGAAGGGGTGAGCATCTGTGTCTGTTGTTGGAACACAGGGTGAAGACACTGCCCTCCTTAGGAGGGTGCCTGGGGTGCTTTTGGAAGAAATGAGTCCCCCTGTGCCCCCAGGCCTTTGTGGAAGTGAGGGGCAGTCCTCAGTGTGATTCCTGCTGCTCCTCAGTGTGCTGGCAGTGGACGTGGGCGGGGCCCAGCGTTGCTCTGAGTCCTGTTTGCCTGCAGAAGTGGACTTCCTAGAGGCTCATCGGGATTCTTTCCTTCCTTCCTTCCTTCCTTTCTTCTTTTTTTTTTCTTTCTTCGTTCATTCCTTCCCTTTCTTGTTTTTTTTCTTTCTTCGTTCATTCCTTCCTGTTTTTTTTCGAGACTGGGTTTCTCTGTTTATCTGTGTGGCCCTGGCTGTCCCAGAACTTGCTCTGTGGATGGGGCTGGCCTTGAACTCACAGAAATCTATCTGCTTCTGCCTCCTGAGTTCTGGGATTAAAGATGTACGCCACCAACCCCTGGCTCTTTTTTTTTTTTTTTTTTTTTTGGATTTATTTATTTTCAAAATTTTATGTGTTTGTATCTGTGCTTGAGTATATGTATATATCTGAGCACTACATACATGCAAGAACCCAGAGGTAGCCATGAGGTCCCCTAAGATGGGGACTTAAAGCAGTTTGTGAACAGCACTATGTGTTACTGGGATCTCAACCCAGGTACCCTGCAAGAGCGGGAAGCCCTTTTAACCACTGAGTATCTTTCCTGCCCTCATTGGTTTTCTTATAAGGAGGTCGGTCCCAGGTGTGAAGGGAACTAGGAGTGATCTGTTACTTCCGTCTGTGTATCCTCCCACCCTCCTGTTTGTCCGTCCATTCATCCATTCATCCATCATCTATATTTCTATTATGCATCTACCAACCTTCCTATCGTCTGTGGAGAGTGTCAGGGCCTTGTATATGCCACGCAGTTGCTCTAGCATTGAGCGGAGCTGCACCCCCAGTCTGCAGTGGGTGTTGCATTTGGTTGGAATCATGCATCTGCAGAGCCCGTGGCTGGGTCAGGCCCACAGGAGTTTCTGAAGCTGTTGGTACATGCCAAGGAGCCAAGCAGGGTTGAGCTAGGTCATCAGTGGGTCTGTGGGTGTGAGTGTGCATTTGTGTTTTAATTCTCCTGAGTTTCAAAAGTGAACTGTTGGTGTAGGCCAGTGGTCAGCAGCCCTTCTCTGTGAAGGGCATGGAAGATAAAGGGGTCTGCTTGTCAGCCCATCTGTCAGAGGAAAGCAGCCACAGAGCAGTCAATGCTGTGTGTGGCTGTGACCCAGCAGACTGTATGCAAAGAGAAGGGAGGCTGTGTGCTGAAGTGGAGGCACAAAAGGAAGAGCAGGGCTTGGGCTGAGCGCCTGCCTAGCTTTGCTGCAGTTTGTCCCACTCTCCTAAAGGCCACGGCACCCAACGCTTCTCCAGTCAGGTTAAGGCTGAAGTGACCCTCCTCACCCGACACACACCTGTGTCAGCCACAGCTTCTCTGGCTTTTTAAAGGATTGTGTTATTTTATACTGTCCTGGGGGTCTGAGTGACTGAGTGCAGGTGCCTGTGGAGGCCAGAGGAGGGTGGTGGATGGGTCTGCTGGAGCTGGAAAGTCACAGGCAGTTGTGAGCAGTCTGTTGTGGGTGCTGGGAACGGAACTTAGATCATCTGCAAGAGCACTACCCCCTGCTTAACCATTTCTAACTTTGGGTTTTTTTTATAGCCTTTTTCAGTCCACAGAGAGTACCGAGGGCCTTGTGAGTCAACAGCCAAGAGCTGTGTGTGCTGTGCAGGCAGGTCCCCAGCCCTCCAGCTGTCGCAGTTTTCTCTTTACATCCTCTATCTCAAAAGTTGGGTGACCTGCCCTCCCGTCTCTGCACCGTCAGCGGCCTGCAGGGGTTCTGCCCCACCTGGGAGGTTGCAGGTTGGTAACTTATCAGTCAAATTGGATTATTCTTTATGGTCGGGAGCAAATTGAAATTGTGAGAGGAGATTTTCCTTCTCACATTTCAAGGTCAGATGAGAGTATTTACTGGTGGCCTCTGTTTATCTGGGAATGCAAATTGAATTTGGTGATTGAATTGATGAGATGTTAGGAATAGCCTCATCAGAGGCTGTGTGCCCAGTGGCCAGAGACCAGCGGCTTCCTCCTCGGCTTCCTCGGCTGGGCCTTTGGTTGGTAATTCCTTAAATCTCTTTCCCCCATTTTCTAGTTTGTCTCTACAATTTGGTAGTTTTGTGATTTTTTGCGGGGGGTGGGGTGGGGTGAGTGGGTGCCAAAAAATGTATAATAATGCTTGGAGGTTTTGAAGAAATGGAATTGCTGAGCCCTCTTGTCAAGGGTGCTGGGGAAACGTTGACTCTTTTGAGTTTGCAGGCTGCCCCACTACAGATGACCGGATAGGGCTGCCACTTGTTGCTTCTATATTTCTGATCCTTGCCTCTCCTAAAAATTCCGGAGCAACCTCTTGGCTCAGGCTAGACATGCTGACATGGCCTCCTTGAGGCTTGTTTCACATCTCAACGCCCTCGGGGTCCATTGGAGACTTCCCCAGAGTGTGCCAGGAGCATTCTTCCAGCAGCAGGGCCTTGCCCTTTGGTAAAGACTCGGGGACAGTACAGGACATCCTAGCTCTGTCTGCAGACTCAGTAATATAGGTGTGGCCGCTTCGCCCTGCTGCTGCTGGTGCTTGTGAGCACTCTACTCGGTGCTGGGTCTTTGTTCTTTGTGGAAAGTCTTCTAGAAACAGAATACCTTTCTAGGAGGCAGCTAGAAATATACAACCAGTGACCACCAAGATGTGACATCCAAAGAGATACAGGAAGCATGTGGCTCTACTCCATCCCTGGCTGGTGTGTGTGTGTGTGTGTGTACGTGCATGTATGTGGTGGGGAGATCTGACTAACTTGCATGTATTTCTTCCACACCTTCTGTTACATATGTAGCTCTCCATCTGTTGGCTTTTTCCCCTAAGGCCACACCTACTAGAAATAAGCCTGAATCACCTGGAGTCTGGTCGTCAGCCATGCTGTTTGGAGGGTCCTCCTGAGTGGTGACTTAGCCTGTTGTGAGATTCTTACCCATCAGCCTCCCACCTAGGGTGGCCCTGAGTGCAGGGTTTCCAGTCATTTCCCTTCTGTGTGTCTTTTGTAAAGCCTCAATTCTTTCTCCTCTGGCCTCTCCTCAGAAGGGGCTCCCCAGCACCCTCACTCTCCCTTCTGTGTGTCTGTGAGTATCCTTGTCACAAAGCTCTGTTGGCAGACAGGGCCCGTGATTTCACACAGTTGGAGAGCAGCATGATATTCTGACATCATGATGTTCACTGTCTGGTGGGTAGCTACTCGCTGAATACTACATCTTGACACCCTTTGGCTCTGTCAGGGCTTGCCCCAATAGCATGGCTGGCCCTTTCCCGGGCCTAGGAATGGGGCCTGATATAGACTCTAGGGCTGATTTATTGACTGATCAGCTGGCCCTCTGCTGGCCATCCATTTCTGGGGCCATAGCTCTAGCCCATCCTGCCTCTGGGTAGTCCCTGTTAATTCTTCATTCACTGTACAATCAGATTTCTGGAATTTTCTTTCAGCTTATAGAGACTCCCCAAGGGGCTGGGAGGAAGCAGGGGCATGCTGACCCATTTCTGCTCTGTGCACATGGCGTAGGGGCCATAGGTGACTGCATCTCAGCAGGCCCTGCCCAGAGGCCTCAGCTGTGGGGACCCGCACTCTTGCACATTTCCTTTTGACATAGGAGTGGTGATTGGGGACCTATAGGTACCTGGCAATGGCTTAGCCCCCCCTGACCTGGATGTCTTAGGTCAGTGCTGCAGGCTGTGCCAGGCATCATGCCCAGAGGCCAGGGAGGGCAAGCATCCAGTTCTCCTGGTGCAGACACAGTGGTTTCACAGAGGTGATTCAGCGGCTTAGGTCTGCATTGACTCATTCACAAAGCCCAAGGTTAGAAATCATTTGTGTTAGCAGGTTCTGATCTGCGCTCATCAGCCCTCCAATAATAAAGGTGCTGGAGGGTTTGAATAAAATTTTACTAGTGTTTTCTTAACCTCATGAAAGAGATGAATTACACAAAACCCCACCATGCACACGGGGATTCCATGATCATAACCTGTAGGAAACCGCTGCTGTTCGTGTGTGTCATCAGAGGTGGCCCTCTGTGTGACGCTTGCCCTCAAGTGTGACAGGACAAGGGTTATCCCAGTGAGTCTGGGCTCCTGCCCCAGCTCTGCTGTAGTCAGGGCCCCTAAATTGCAGTCTTGTCTTCCTGGGTTCTGGAGGCGGGGTTGAGGGCCCAGTGCTGGTGGGCGGGGTCAGAGGAGGGCTGCTCTTCTGCTTGGTGTCCGCTCCTGAGGGCTCATCCAAGGCTTCTCATCCCAACCTGAGAGCGCACCCCTCACTGCCCAGGCGCCTCCCAACACCAGCACGTGGGGGATTAGGGCTTCACAGTGACCTCAGTCCTCCGCAGAGATGCCATACCTCAAAGATGTTCTTATCTGTGTAGCCCTGGCTGTCCTGGAACTCACTCTGTAGACGAGGTTGGCCTCCAACTCAGAGATTCACCTGCCTCTGCCTCCAGAGGGATTAAAGGTGTGCAGCACCACCACCGCCCAGCTTCTTATTTTTAGATAGGATCTCGTGTAGCCTAGGCTCACCTTGAATTTGCTGCACAGCCAGGGATGATCTGGATTCGGACCTCCTGCGTCCATGTGGTCGGTGCTAGGGTCACAGGTGTGTCACTGCTACACCTGTGTATGCAGTGCTGGGAAGCCCAGGACTTTGGGCACGCTAGGGAACATTCTGCCCACTGAGCTGCATCGCCAGCCCTCAGTTGTTTGTGGTTTTTGTTTTTTACTTAGAACCTGGGTTTGTCCATGACTGTGGAGACACAGGAACACACTCCATGTTTCTGCACCAGGCGGCGCTCCAGTACTGCGTTCTATGCAGTGTGGTTTTGAATGAGCGACTTTATTAAGTATATAGCAAGCCGATGTTAAAAAAAAAAAAAAGAAGCAGCAAGTAATAGATGATGTATAGCTAGATAACAAACATTATCCAATTGAGAGTATGTGTAACATCCAGCAGACACCAATTAGGGGAAGTTGAGGCAGCTGGAGTTCCCCACTGAGCTTTTTCTCCATGGCCTCGCTCCCATGGCTGAACTTGTAGCTTCTCTCTCCCTCTGCAGGCACTTTTATATCATGGGATATAAAACACTGGCAACCTGTGTTGAAAATGATTCCAGCTGTTTTCAAGGTTGTGACATTTTTACCCTTGAACTGCTCTGCTGTCACAGGGTTAGGTGGGCCAGCCCAGGCAAGAGGCCTCCAAGGTACTTGCAGATAGACATGCTTGGATCTGAGACGAGGGAGGGCCCAACCCTGCTGCCAGAGCCAGCTTCTTGGTGAGCTCAACAGTGCATGATAACTCACCACATGATGTGTATGACACACCGTGACTTGGTACATGGCCTTTTCCCTCTCATCTGGGCACTAAGCATGGCTCTTCTCAGAACTGCTCTATGGTGCCACAGTGTTTGGGGCTCCACAGGGTCTGGTGATACAGGCATGTTTTTCTTGCCTCATGAGTGCGGGTGCTGGGTTCGAGCTGAGGAAGGCAGGCCCCGGGGCCCTGAAACACTAGGTCAGGCCAGGAGAGCTGAAAGAGAATGGTCTTGGTGTCTTGGAGAAGGTTGTTAAAATGTCCCCTGCCGCTCTGCAATGTCTCCTGGCCTTGCCTCGTTCCTTGAAAGTAGATATTCTTAGGCCTGGGTTTCTGACGAAGCTCACATGAAAGTGAGCGGCAGTGGCCCGCCACATCCAAAGATGGCTCTCAAAGGCTTGGACTCACTCTCTCAGCAGATGTGCCTCAGAAAGGCAGCGATCGATAAACACGCTCAGCTTCTCCTTGAAGCACCAAGAGCTTCGCTCTGAAGTCCCAGAGGTTTGTGGAAATGCCGCTGCCCTCAGAGTTCAGCGCGCTGTGGAGCGAGAGCTTTAATTTTTTATGAGCTTTCTCTTCTCTTCCTTGGAAGAAAGGCTCGAGTTGAATGGAGAGAACCTCCCTGGGGGGTGAAGGGAGGGCAGGAGAGAACCAGCAATCCTAGGAACTGTTGGGGAGCTGTGTTAGGATGAGGTGGCTCAAATTCTTCCAGCTGTTGAGGCTCTCATAGGGCCCGTAGGCACAGCGGCAGAGGTCCCCTTTCAGCTTGAGGTCCATGTCAACTTGAGGAGCCCTGCATCTCTGTGTTCTGGCATGCCTGGGTGTCTAGGGCCATCTGGTAGGCATGACTTGAGAAGCCGGGCTGTGAGCGAGCGTCCAGAGCCTGTTTGGACATTGTATTGCACCCCTGTACTGCTGTGCTGGTTTTGTCTGCAGGTCTGTGTCCTCTCCATGGGACCTGCCCAGGAGCTTGACAGTCTGTTCCCTCCATGGACCCGGCTTCTGAATGGGGAGCATCCTCCTGCTTCCACACTGCTTCCCATTTCTAAGCAGGACCCAGCATTTCTAGACTCTTGCCCATCGGAGACCATCCCGCCTTCTACTGCTCTGTAGCCCAAGGAGCAGGTGGAAGGGCTTCTGAGTCCCTTTCTTCCTTCCTGTTGAGGGCTTTTCTACTTGCTCTTGTTCCTCAGTTCCTCACTGCCTCCTGGCCAAGGACTCTGGGCCCCGTAGCCGACCTCCATTTGAACACAGCTATAAGAGCCATTGGTCCTCTGTCTCGAGTGTGCCACACACGTCTTCCCCTGTGCCTGCAGGCTTCAGTTCCTTCCATCACTGCTGTTGCCCTCTGCCATTGCCACTTAGGCAACAGTGACTCAGCTCTGTGGTGCTTGGACTTGCAGCCCATGTTTGCCACGCCGGCTGCACCCAGTTTGGCACCTAGTTAGCCTGTAGCAGGTGCCTGAAGAGCAAGCAGGTCTGAGGGCTCCCCATCTGCTTCTTTCCACACACCATCTGAATCAGGTCTGTGATGCCTGCTGCACTCAAACCAGCCCCTGCCAGTGCACTCTCCCCGCCTAGGTACTGGTCCTGCAGTCTCAGAAGGCATTGCTGTTTCCTGTTTGTGTGAGCTCTTCCTCCTCCTGCCATCACCTGGTCGGCGGTTTATGCCTGTTTAGCAGCACCTTATGTTAGTGAGCCTTGCACCAGGTGTGTGTGGGCGGAGCATGGAGGATCCCAGCCTGTTGATCTTGGTGCTCAAGGCTTCACCGAAGTTCTGCAAATGGTGCTCTGGAGCGCCCTCTCTCTGCCATGCTCTCCACTGCAATTTACAGCCTAGGAACCTGGGAATGTGTTCTGCCTTGGGAACTGACCTTGTGGCCTGCTGGCCTGCAGTCCTGCCTGCTGTCCGGGCATCTTCTGTAGGGCCATGCATTCCTCTGACATTGGTTTTGCCCCCCACAGCAGATGGAACGTGTTTTGCTAATAAGGGAGAGTGTGGGGACTGGGGAGATGGCTCATTGAGTAAAGCACCTCCTATACAACCCCGAGGACCTGAATTCGGGTTCCCAGAGCCCACATAGAACTGGGCACAGTGGTGTACCTGTGTTAGGCAGAGACAGACAGATTCTAGGGCCCCATTTCCTAGCTAGCCTGGTCAAAACGGTGAGCTACAGGTTCAGTAAGGGATCCTGTCTCAAAAAATAAAGTGAATAAAGTAGAGAAAGATTGAGAGAGCCATCCTGCCGTGGACCTCTGGTGAGCATAGGTAAGCACAGAGGGTCCTTATGCAGGGGAGGAGGGTGTGAGAAGATGAGGGGTGTGGATTGAGGCTGTAGATCAGTGGGAGAGTGCCTACCTAGCATCTGTGAGGCCTTGGGTCACACACCTAATATTCCTGAGGGAAATCTTTTCTTCTTGGGAAGGAGTGCTGTGGGGAGGGAGGACAAGAGTTTTCTTTATAATCTGAAATTTTACAACTCGGGTCCTCCCCACACCCTTGAGACCCCACCCTCTCCCATGGTGCCATGGTGCACACATCTCTGTACATGGCTTACAGTGGGTGTGGTGTTCCACACTGTGACTAGGTACAGGACTGAGATTGTGTAACTGTGTCTTTGCCTTCTTAGGTAGCAGAGCCTAGCTGCAGAGTGGAGGTGGGTAGCTGGCTGGTAGATTTCCTGCTGTTCAACCCTGCTGCCGGGTTCCGTTACACTGAGCCCTGGTCCTCAAAGTCTCAGCAAAGTGGCTGTCCTGGTGCGGCCTTGGGGTTGTTTGTGTGGGCAAGACCCTGGGGAGCTATGGGGGGAATGCCGTCCCCAAGTTCCAACCTTGGATTTGGAAGTCTTCCTGTAAGACTCCCCTGAATCGCATGCTGAGGACAGCTTGTCAGAGTGGTCCCAAACCCCCAGTCCCACCCTGCCTGGGGGGTCCATCACCCAAAAGTTGCATTGCCATGTGTCTGTCTTTGTGTGCTTGGCTCTGAAGTAGCAGAGCAAATGCAGCCGTTCTAATTAAATTACCCACTTTGGAGCCGTGATTTAAGGCGCTTGTGAACCTCCCCACCTGAATTCAACGATTCAAGAGTCGATTTCACAGTCCTTGATTATTAAATTGGTCTATGAATAGTTTTCAATTGAACTGGAACTCAAAATAGCCTCTTTATATGTCTGTTTCCCATGAATATTAGCTATTGCTTTACATTTGGGGTTGTGATGCACCTAGGGTGCAGGTGGCAGCCGGCTGCTTTCTCAGTGGGACTGGGGGATGGCACGAGGCTTCCTGAGATGGCACAATGGAAGCCGAGCCAGTGTCCTTGATGTCACTTGGTTGGCTCTGTTTTCTGTGGTTCTGTTGATGACCCAGAGCAGGGTTCCCTTTGACACTTTGCAGGAGGACAAAGGACATCACAGGCCCCTGCTGAAGTTTCATAAATGTGTGACATTAATTCACTTTCAAATTAGACTTCAGCTTGTTTAAATGATTTTACTAAGTTATAATTTACAAACCCCTGTATTCACTCAGATGTGACATAGACATATTTGCAGGGGTGTCCACCTGACAGAAGCGTTATCTGCCGCCCTTGTGAATTCAGGTTTTCTTAAAATGGTGTAATCAAAGCAAACAAAAATAATTGGATGCAGGAGTGATCTGAGCTGCAGGTGTCTCTTGCAGGCCCCACCCCCAGTTTGTACATTTTCAAAGTAGCTGCAATGTTCTGGTCATGGTCACTTTGCATGAGTATTGCAGATGTTACCTGATAACAGAATCCTGACCCGATGCCTTGCTTATTTATGTATTAGGGGGAGTGTGTGTGTATGCGCACGCGCGCTTGCACCACTGCCTGCTTGCCTGACTGTCGTTGTGTGGGTTCACACATGCAGGGCACATATGTGGAGGTCAGAGGATAACCTCCAGTGTCAGTTCTTAGGCACCAGCCACCTTTGGCTTGAGACAGGGTCCTTCATTGTCCTGGGACATGATCAGGTAGTCTAGAGAGCTGGCCTGCAAGCTGGCTTACAGGTGTGTACTGCCACACCTATCTCATTGTGTGGGTGCTGGCGATCTAAACTCAGGTGCTCGTGTTTGTAAAGCAAGTATCTGCCAACTGTTCCACCTCCCCAGCTCCCAGGTTCTCGTTTCTGAGAGTTTATTCAGAACTCTGTTTAGGAAAGGGTCTCTGCTGTGGACAGCACACACAGTGCTGTCGGTGCATCCTACAGCCTGCAGGGTGCCGTCTTGGTGGTGGGGCTGGTTAGTCTTCCTGACCACTCCTGTCATCCGCTCTGGTTCTCTCTGCTGTGGCCCTGTCCTTCTCCAGGTGCAGTCGTAAGGATGGGATGGAGCCCAGGGCACTTGGCTTAATGAGATCCTTGCCCTTGCTCTTCTGTGACTTGCTGTGTCCTATGACGGACCAGTGGCAACAAAGGCTATACCAGGCAGCTGTGGGACTGGTGGGGTGGAGAGATAGCAAGGGTGTTATCTGAGGGTCTTTGCCAAGATGCTTTGGGTCAGCCTGGGCATGGTCAACTGTCCTTAGAGGCCTCAGTCCAGAGACCTGGGCCTCTGAAGTTCGTAGAGACAACTGACTAAAGAGAGCTGTTGCGATGATAGGGGGGAGGGGGGGGGGGGGGGCAGTGACCAAGCCAGGGAAGCCTCAGGGATGCAGTGGGAAAGCATATATTGTAAAGGGAAGCCAGGCTTGGTGGCACACTCTGTAACCCTGTTTCTCAGGAGACTGAAGCAGGAGATTACAAACTCAAGTTCAGCCTTGGAAACTTAGTGAGATAACTGTCTTAAAGTAAAAAATAAAAGAAGGAGTGAGGATGTAGCTCAGTGGTAGAACACCTGTCCAGAATCCTCCAGTGAGGGGTTGGAGTGTGGCTCAGTGGTAGAGCATCTGCCTAGAATCCCCCAGTGAGGGGCTGGGGTGTGGCTCAGTGGTAGAGCCCCTGCCTAGAATCCCCCAGTGAGGGGCTGGGGTGTGGCTCAGTGGTAGAGTACCTGACTACAACTCCCTAGTGAGAGACTGAGAACATGCTGAAGGCTCTGGCTTCAATCTTCTGTACTGCAGAAATACATACATAGAGAAAGGGAAAGTAGAGAAGGTCAGAATCCATCACCTGAGTCTGTCCTGGCATCTGTCTTCACAGGGCATGCCTAGCACCCAGCGTGAGGCAGCACTTTCTCCTTCAGAAAGTCTTCAGGCCCATGCCTGCTGTGGGGGTTGTGCTCCGCACCCCCCTGGGCTGCACATCTGTGCCGACTGTGACTCACTCACATGGGAAGTGCTTGCGCTGGCAATTTAGCTCATTCAGAAGTGCCGTCCTGAAGCGCCTGTGGCTGACAATCTTTCCCATTGTGTGTGGAGTTGCACTTCCCTCCCCTCGCACCGTGTTCTGGGATCACCCTGGGTGTCTTTGAAATCCAGAACCTCCTGAAAGGCACTAAGTAGCTATTCAGGAGCAAGGAAACGGCAGGCAGCGAGGTGTTTGCACGTGCAGCTCTATTTTAGGACACCCCTGTGGGGTACACAGTGGGGGATGTGTCCTCAGTCCTGGGGGATGGGCATGTCAGGCCTCATGGCTCTAACCTCTTGTCTTCTGTGCAGTGCCCGGGGTCTGGAGAAGGCCCAGCAGCAGCTCCAGGATGAGGTCCGGCAGGTCAGTGCACAGCTGCTGGAGGAGAGGAAGAAGAGGGAGACACATGAGGCACTGGCCCGAAGGCTCCAGAAGCGCAATGTGCTGCTGACCAAGGTACAGTTCACCCAGCGTGGCCAGGTTCCACCACACCCATGCCTGCCCTTTTCTCTCTGACTGCCTCTGTGAAGCTGCATGTTCTTGCCTGTGGTCCATTCCTCACATCTCCAGCAGGCATCCCACATCCGCTGGACCACAGGCCAGGCACAGTGCAGGACTTCCCCAGCGGCAGGCTGTAGTGAAACAGTGCAGTTAGGCACTGTGTGCTCTTAGTCCAGATCTGAGGACAGTCTTTTGAATGGCACAAAGAGTCATTTAGAGGCCAGAGTGGCAGCATACAACCATAATCCTAGAATTTAGGAGACAGATGCAGGAGGGGAGGTGTGGATTGAAGGCCAGCTTGGCCTCTGTGCCTCGACCCTCTCAAAACAACAAGATGAAAACCAGTCTCCAGATTCACTTTCCCTGTGCATCCTGACCTGGGCTTGTGCAGTTCCCCAGGGGAGTGTTCCTGTAAGCTGGCCTCCTCAGCGGTTGTCAGCTTTCCTGTCCTTTGCTGCCTGCACGGACAGGGGAGGCTGGAGTGGGCTTCGTCCCGGCATGGCCTGAGGATGGCCACCTGTCTTCAGGTGCACAAAGCAAATGCTGTGCTTCCCAGCAGAGTGGTGTGCTCTGCCTAGTGCCCGGCCTCTCTCAGACTTGTGGCCCAAAGGCTTTCTGATGTCTTGCATGGTACACTGAGGTCTTCAAGTTGAATGGAAGTTCCTAATGAGTGTTATTTAGAGCATCTAATGGACTCTTGGCTTTCAGAGCACAAGGAAGGATAAATTGGATATGTCCCTGGCTACGTAAGAGTAGGGAGTCCAGCTTGCTGGGTGGAGGCCACCCTCACCTTGATGGAGTGTAGGCACGAGGCCTAAGAAGTTGGTGTACCGGAAGATCCAGGGTGTGTGTGACCAGCTCTGTGCTTGGTGGTGTCACTTGGAAACCTGACTCTGCTCCTGGGATCTCTAGGTTAGGATGCTGCTGCAGAGCAGGCCATTCTCCTACTTCCCACTGTGGTCTCACAGCTACCCTGACCGCCCCGCGCCAATCCCCCAGTGTCTCGGAAAAGGAGAGCTGACATTTGTGTTGGCCTCAAACACTTCTTCCCAGGGTCGGGGGCAGGCTGAGCCCTCTCTTCAGGCCCCTGGGTCCCTCCAGGTGGCCCAGAAATAGAGGTGGCTAGAGTGTCCTAGTGGAACTAGCAGCTTAGTCCCAGCATTGTCCTTTGGCCGAGAAGATGCTCGGCATGTTGGCATGGCTCCTCTTCTGGGCCTCAGCATCATCCTTTCCTGCCCAGCGCCTGTCAGTGTGGAGCCCATGTGACGGGAATATGTGGTCACGGCCCTGAGGCTTGACAGTGCACTGGGAAAGAGGCAAAGCACGCAGCCACACACTCACCAGCCGTGACAAAGACAAACACCACTGTGCTCACTGAAATGGGAGGAGCTGTCGGACGTGAGGCTTAAGCAAAGACCCAGAGGATTTACTGTTTACCAGAGCATGTGAGGAGAGCTGGCCCCATCTCCACAGAGCCATGGTTCAGGGAAGAAGGCTGTCACAGAGCCAATGTTGATGCCAACATGCAGAGACATGGAGGCGGAAGGCGGTGGATGTCCTGGTCTGCTGGCCCGTGGGCAGCTCACTATAGGGCTGGTGCAGGATGCCCCATGCTGGCGGCATGAGAAGACAGAGCTGGCTGTGGGAAATCTCAGAGAGTGGGGTGGGGAGGGGATCTGCTTGGTGACTCTTAGTGGGCAACATGCTTGTGTTCTATGACCCAGAACCTCCAGACTTACTGTGTAATGAAGATAGAGAGGTCAATGCTAAAACTTCTACCTATGATCTCAGAATCATTGCCCAGATGCTGCAAGAGTCAGCTCCGTGGGATGGCCCTGGGCTCCAGATGCACTGTGGAGTTCCACACAGGCATTTTGAAGAAGCTATCTGAAGCATCCTGCAAGCCCAGCAGTGAGGTCCCTGCCCAGGGAGGCTCTGCAGTGGGGGCCCAGGAAATGAAGCTGCTTGTGAATTGTCCAGGGGGGAGACTGAGTCAGCACATACCTGTTCCATGCTTCCAACCTGCCTTGCCCATCCCAGCCAGCCTGGTAGAGAAGCTCCCAGTCTCTTGATTTCCGAAGTTTGTCCACCTGTCACAGCCTTCTGGCTCCTTGGAGAAACTGCTCTGGGGGGTGGGGGGCACAGCTGTTTTATCTGCTTTCTGGAGAAGTCAGTGATCTGATCTGGGTGTGTGTCCACAGTGTTCCCACAGGTGTGCACCCATGTGGTCCGGGTACATTTGTGGACTGAGTTCCGTGGCATTCCCAAATGTGTGCACCCATGTGGTCCGGGTACATTTGTGGACTGAGTTCTGTGGCATTCCCAAATGTGTGCACCCATGTGGTCCGGGTACATTTGTGGACTGAGTTCTGTGGCATTCCCAAATGTGTGCACCCATGTGCTCCGGGTACATTTGTGGACTGAGTTCTGTGGCATTCCCAAATGTGTATGCTCCTGTGGTTGGGATTTTTTTTTTGTCAGTTGGGTTTATCCCATGGCTGTTGTGGGCCGTGCTGTGTCACCAGAGCTGATGTGAACTTGGTGGCTGTTTGGGCTTCGTTTCAGGCTTGGGACTTAGGTGACAGTGAGGATTGCTGGTGATGGAGCTGATGCAGTGTGGCCTCTGTTGAGCTCTCCTGGTGCCCTGAACAGATCTTGTGGGGCTTGTGCCTGCTGTCCCATGTGGGTGTCCTTGGTGTTCCCACCAGGTGCTCCCATGTCAGGAAATTTCCACTCCTCTCTGAAGATGGAAAGCTGATGGCTTTCTGGTTCAAACTGGCCTCACTCTGACCCATGCTGCACTGCTGGCCTCATTCTGAATAAGCGAGAAGGTGGCTATTGATTACCCAACACTGACTGATTATCTATACCAGCTGTCCCTCCGAGATAGGATCGATACCCATTGCCTTCCTAACCCTGGGATACAGGAGTTTGACTTGCTAGCTAGCCGGCATGATGAAACTATTCATTAGGCTGCTCTGGTGAGGCACCAAGGGCATTGTCACACAATTTCATGGGCATGGTATAATGACTCCTGCTGGTACCTGCCTCCTAAGAGCCTGGCTAGCTGTCTTGAACTTCAGGCTGGCTTACCTGTGGTGGGGGAGTGTTCACTCTTCACCGTCCCTGTAAAAGCTGCTGGTAGGCCTCAGTCTCGAGAACTGCTCACCTCTGTCTGCCCATGCCTCTGTGTACCTCCAGCTCACCCCCAAGGGGAGGATGTGGGTCCTGTCATCTGCATGGTCCTGGAACTGCTGTGGCGCTCTGCCCTGGCATTCCCCTCCAAGGACCTCTTTGCCTGCTTCCCATTTCAGTTTATGGTGCTTGACATGCACAGTTTTGTCTCGAGACCTTTATTAAGCGGCTCTAGTCTAAGGAGTTAATTGTTACTGATAGCTAAGAGTATAATTACCTTGGTAAAATATCAGGACTATTTTAAGCAATTGAAAATTGGCTTCTGGCACTTGGTGAACACAAACCATTTTCCTATTTGAGACACGCTATTTCCAGTGTGCACTAATATTCTACACCATAGTTGCAGAATCATATTTATAGAATGTAAGCAAAATTTTATTTTTTAGTGAAAGAAAGCCTTCTACTTTTCCTGTTTGATCCCCCAAATTCCCAGGGGAACAGTCACTAGAAAGCAGATGTAGAAAGGTGTGGCTTGCTGGGCCTTTGGTGACCAGTCCCACCGTTGTTACATGGTAGCTGAAGAGGATATTTAGTTGTCATGGTGGTGTCCTGTCTTAGGACCCCTCAAATTGTTTTAGTAGTTTGTGTGTGTGTGTGTGTGTGTGTGTGTGTGTGTGTGTGTGTGTGTATACATACATGTGTGTGGAAATCAGAAGACAACTTGTAGGAACTGGTTCTCTCTTCCCATGTAGGATCAACACAGATTGTCAGGCTTGGCAGTGGAGTGCCCTCACCCTGGGAGCCCTTGTCTTTTGAGACAGAGGCTATCATTTGCCTGGAACTTACCAAATAGGCTTGACTTGGTGGCGAGTCCCAGGGAGCCTCTTGTCTCAGCCTCCCCAGCTCTAGGGTTACAAACATGAACCAGCATCTAGTTTTTTATATGGATTCTTGGGTTCTGACTCAGGTCTTCATGCTTGCAAAGTGAACAGTTTCCCAATCCAGCCGTTTCCATAGCCCTGGACTGGGCACTCTGAGTGGTGAGTGTTTCCTGCTTGCTCTGCTGCATAGCTGTGAGCACGTTCTTGGAGGGAGTTTCTTGGGAGGTGAGGGCTTGTCTGTCCTTTGTGCTTGCTGGGAGACTGAGCTGTTCCCTCCGGTGAAATGTCCTCGGAGGCAGGACTCTCCACAGACCTCAGCTTCCCACTGTCTCAAGGTCTCTGCTGTGGCAGGATTGTGAGCACACTGGCATTGTGCCATGAAGTACCACCCATAGCAGTGAGCTAACATGGCATCAGTCCCCGGATGCCAGTAGCCAGCTTGTCCACAGTGCCTGCCACATTTTAGTGCTCCTGTGAGCTACCAGCAGACAGGAGGGATTCTGGTCAACCCTGAGGCCTGGTGAGATCCCTCCATTCCTAACCTGCAGTATGATTTACAGACTGCTCCTGTGGAGAGGTGGAGACCACAGGCAGTTGTGGGTTTCCGTGGCCCTGGAAGGACTGTGGGCAGGAAATGGGCACCATGTCCAAGGGTGTGGTGCCGAGGCAGAGGCTCATGCAGCCCTTCTTGCCAAGTATTTGGTTTGGAACAACTTGAGTTTCTCCCTGCTGAAATATTGTTATGAGGTCAGAGGCTGCACGCCTGTATTCATACACAATAAAGGAAGTTGATGTCCACTCATTCTTGTTTATTTATTATACGCATACCCAGCATCGCCAGTTTTCTATGGAGACCTCCCTAGCAGGCGCAAAACTGGGCAGGACACAGAGGGCCCAATGCCAGGGGAGGCTCCCTGGGTCACCAGACCCCTCCTGCTCACCTGCACAGGTGGTGGATCAGGTACAGAGGCCCAATGCCAGGGGAGGCTCCCTGGGTCACCAGACCCCCTCCTGCTCACCTGCACAGGTGGTGGATCAGGTGGGACTCCAGTGCCCCCTCTGCCCCACCCTCACAGCCTTTCCATCATGGCACATGCTTGTGAAGGACGTTCTAGAGGCAGAGTGACTGTGAACTAACTGGGGGGTTCCCTGGGGAAGAAACGGAACAAGAGCTCTGTGAGGAGCTGCTTCCCCAGTTAACCAGTGTAGGGAAATAGTAGGGCTCTGTAGGTGACTGTGTGAGTTCAGTATGTGTGCATTCCTTGTTCAGTTTCCATGTGTGCTTTACTGGTCCACAGTGTCTGGGGCTTCTTTGCTTCTGTCTCAGCATTATGCTTTGGAGGTCTGTCCTCACTGATAGAGCTCCCTCACTGGCCACTTGTGTGATCGTGGGGTGAATATACCATGATGTGCCCATCCATTTTCATCTGGCGCACTTTGGCCTTCCCCAGCACGGCTGGTGCTGTGGGGTATTTTGGAACGTGGCACCAGGCACTTGCGGCCATTGTGCCCTTGCTCTGCCATGTGCTTTTCTCCTCCCCAGCAAGTTTTGTGCTGAAGGCTGCACATGAACATTGCAGTGCAAGAAAGACTGAGGCAGGCTGCTGCTGCCTGCCCCCAGTGACCTTGTGCCCCCCTTACTCCCAGGGGACCCACCCCCTCCTGACTTTGAGCGTGCCCAGCTGTGGACTGACATTAATGGAGTCACAGGGCCCCTGTTTTTCGTGTCTGGTTTCTGTTATCCTCAGTGAGAGGATTTGTGTTGCTCTTGTGTGGAGCTGAAGTTGCTAGATTTTTCCATTGCATGTCAGTGTTCTGCCATGCTAATGAATTGCTGCTTTTGTGCATATGCTTGAACACAGGGAGTGCTGTGACTGACAGCTCTGGCCTTGGGTGACCGTGGGCTTCCTTGGGTCGGCAGACCACCTGCCACCCGAGGACCAGGTGAGGATGCAGCGTGCATGCTGCCAGGAGGACGGGGCCGTCCTCATCCTCTAGATTCACACCAACACTCCAGTTCTTTGGCCTCTCAACTTTCGCTGGGGAGGAGCAGGAGTTCTGGATTCTGGATATGACCCTGGCTGGGAGGTGGGACCCTCTTCACCTGTGGCATGCCTTTCCACTCTTGTCACTGCCGCTGTGTCTGCAGGGGAACAGACGTTTTTCATTTTAATTGCAGTCCAGGGTATCGATTTTCTCTTTCTGCCAGCACTCTGGGCGTCTTGATTAAGTATCTCTACCGACTGAAGTCAGGCCGATATTAAAGGGATCTCACAGCTTCCTCCGAGCAGTCTGTGGTTTTACCTTTTATGCTCGCGTCTGACAGGCGTCTGGAATTGGGTTTGGAGTGTGATATGAAACAGGTGCCCAGGCTTGTTCTGTCCTCCGTGATCTGCTGTGGAATGGCTCTGCTCATGGATGGAGCATCTTTTGGCTGGTCCATAGTGAGCTGCTGTGGAATGGCTCTGCTCATGGATGGAGCA
>CABHPQ010000943.1:18659-35123 GCA_902168405.1 Peromyscus aztecus | reverse complement strand
CCCCCCCACCCCCCATTACCCTTATTTCCTTGAGACATAATCCCACTGAGCCCAGAGCTTGCTGTTTTTTGGGGGGTGTTATTGTTGACTTTTGGGGGGTGGGAGAGGACTCAGTTTGCTAGACAGCAGTTCTCTGTGATCTTTCTGTCTATATCCCCCCTCAACTCTGGGGCTACAGGCATGTATAGCTATGCCCAACTTTATGTGGGTACAGAGAATCAAACTCAGGTCTTCATGTTCCACAAGCAAATACTCTTTACCCCTGAGCCATCTCCTCTGCTCTGTTGCTTACTTACTCATGTGGCACCTCTGACCACTCTTGAGACCTCCACGGAGCCTGTCTCTGGTCTCCTTTTGGCCTTGCAGTGAATGGCAGTCCCCTGTCTCCAAGGTAAGTGTCAGTGTTAGGTGGAGGCTTATGGGTGCTGGGGTTGTGCTGTTTGCTTAGCCATCTTCCAACCATTGGTGGCTGTCCTGTGGACCTGGCTTGGAACTCCATCCTCGGGCTCTTCGCCACTGATCCCATCTTCATCCTCTTCTCAATGTCCCTGGGATGTGGGACTCCAGCCACAAAGAAGGAATCTTCCTGCCCACTGCCTTCTCTGTGTGGATGATTCTGGATCACAGGGAAGCTGTTGTTGTTTGTGAAATGGTGTTCCCCATCACTCTGCAGCCTCCCAAGTCTGCTGCAGAGTGATCCTCTGGCTGCGGCACAGGCTGTGGGATGGGTGCCACAGCACTCTTTTTAGCTCAGCCAGTTGAGGCTTAAGTGCGGCTTAGAGGCTTAGTTGAGGCTGCTCGGCAGGAACGGATGCTCTATTCTCTTATTTTCTTCTCATTGTGTCCCCTGCACAGTCTCAAGCCAGAATCTGTGTGGCATGCTCTGCTCAGTGGTGTTTGCTTCTATACACTGGTGGCGAGAGAGGCCCTCATAATAGTACTGAGGCTTGAACCATGGGCCTCAAGCATGATTGACAAGATCCTACCTCTGAGCAACATCCCTAGCCCTTTGTAAAAACTTACTAAGTCACCCAGGCTGGCCTTGAGTCTCTTGAGTAGCTGGGACAGCAGACCTATCTACTCAGGCATGTCTGGGAATCCTTTCTTGTGTCCACTGTTGAGACTGGAGTCTTCTGCTTCGGCCTTGACCTGTAGGAGGGTCTGGCCTGGCTGAGCAGGCATTTAGTTCCTGAAGGCCTCAGGACCCTTTTGAGGTTGCAGCAGCTACCCATGTTGCAGCTCTGACCTCTCTTCTCTTTGGGAAGCTGCAGGGCCCTCCCTGGTGCCCTGGGCGGGCTGACCTGGCACAGGTGTGCAGAACTTGACTCCATGTGGGTCAGAGTGGACAAAGGGGCGGGCCTTTTCTGGGGTGTGGCTCCTGGTGTGCCCTATTCTCTCTGTCCCTGGTACTTAACTGTCTCCTGCTTGTCTCAAAGGGGAAAGAGACTCACCATGACTCTGGGCCTTTCAGGTTTGTTCACACTGATCACTCTGGCACAACTTGAATTGGTCTCTCTCTCAGTGTGTGTGTGTGTGTGTGTGTGTGTGTGTGTGAGTGTGGAGGTCAGAGGTTGACATTGACATGGATGTCTTCCTCCATCACTCTACACTTTCTTTGCCGAGTTGGGGTTTCTTGCTGAATGCAGACTTTGCCCATTCAGCTAGTCCAGCTAGCCAATTGCTCCAGGGATCTGTCGCTACCTCCTGACTGCTGGGCTGCCATGCCCACCCACCTACCTGGCTTTTCACATGGGTGCTGAGGGTCTGAACTCTGTTCCTCATTGCTGAGCTGTCACCTCAGCACTTCATCTGATGACTTCAAAAGATGGAAATGTGCCCGGTGGAGGTGGCGCACACCTTTAACCCTGGCACTTAGGAGGCAGAGGCAGGTGAATCTCTGAGTTTGAGGCCAGCCTGGTCTACGGAGTGAGTTCCAGGACAGCCAGGACTACACAGAGAAACCTTGTCTCAAAAAAAAAAAAATCTAAAAAAAAAAAAAGATGGAACCGTGAGAACTAGTGTTGGAGATGTGTGCACACACACTTGCAGATGCATGCACGTGCACACCACCACACCTGAGTGTCTCTTTATGTGAAGAAAGACTGGGGTGCCAGTAGAGTCAGGGCCCATGAGGACCCTGCTCCGGGTTCCTGCATGCTCTCCCTTGCAGCTTTGCTTGGAGGTTGGTGGTGTAGCTGCTCCTAGGGTGCAACAGTAGAGAACCTTAGTACTCTGAAAGAAAGCATGCACGCATCATGGGGTGAGATGAACAGAGTGCTCCCACCATTGGGGAGGGACCTGTATCCTGCAGAGCTGGGAAGTCTCCTTTATGCAGGGGAGGGCCAGAGTCCTAGAACCAGCTACAAGGGCGTGTCTGAACCCCACTTCTCTGCTCAAGGTTTCTTGTGTGGCCAGCTGGCTCTGATTAGGAATATGGCGGCCATTGCTTTCCATCTGTGCACCCCTGGTTTGGATGTCCTGCCCCCCTCCCTCATCCTTGTGGTCACTTGTTCCTCCTCCTGTGGCTTTCTGTCTGCGTAAGCACATGCTGGGTGAGAAGTGGCTGTGGTGTCTCATCCCTGCCCCTCTAGGCCCCGTTCACCTTCATGGCAGCTCAGCCTCTACACACATGGGTAACGGGATGTCCCATGTTTGTTTGTTTGTTTCTTTTTAAAAAGACTTATTTACTCTAAAATTGCATGTGTATGGAATTTTTGCCTTCATGCATGTATGTCCATGATGTGTGTGCACTGCTTACAGAGGCCAGAGAACAGTGTCAGATCTCCTGGAACTGGAGTTACAGACAGTTGTGAGCTACCGTGTGGTGGTGGGAATTGAACCTGGGTCCTCTGGAAGAACAGCCAGTGTTCTCAACTGCCGAACTCTCTGTCTAGCCCCCGTGCCAGGGTGTCTGCATTCCTCTCTTCCAGCTCTGAGCCACACTGCAGGAAACGGGGCACAGTGGGATGATTTTATCACAATGAGCTACCCAACCCGGTTCAGGTCTAAGCCTGCCGGCTTCTTTCTTAAAAGTTCCCTCCAGTTGTACTGACATTGCCAGTCAGTTTGGAGCACTGGTGCGATGTCCCCCAGCCTCAGCTCCGCTGGGGAACTGCTCTGTGCAGCATGATGGCCCTCTTCACAACCAGCAGGGGCTAGTCTGAGCTATGCCATGCATGTTCATGTGTTCGTGAATCGTCTGCTTCTGCCTTTCTGGGTCCCATTTATGGTCTTTTTTTTTTTTTTTTTTTGAGTTAGTCTCATATGACCCAGGCTGGTCTCAAACTTGACCTTGAACTTTGCTTTTCCTGCTGCTACCTCTCCAGTGCTATGATTACAAGAATGTGCCACTTTGTCCAATTGAACCCTGGACGTCATGGATGCCAGGCAAGCCCTCTGCTGAGCCGTATTTCCTGCCCTTTCGGGTCCCATTTTTGTCAATCAGGAAAGAACACACTCATTTGGTCTGGGAAGGTGACATTTGCAAAGTCACTTGAAAGCCATCCTTGGCACAGAACTTTTGCATCGTCCCACCAAGAACTGGGTTGTGACAGAAAAAAAAAAGTTTTCAGGGAGAAAAGCAATTTTAGGAAATAAAATGAGATCAAAACAAAATGCCATTGTTCCTCTCCAAGTTGCAGATGGTTATTAAGATAGGGACTCCTGGGTGTTTAGGCAGGAGGGGCTTGCCTCCAGCCACTGCAGCTGATCCATGAAAGCAAGGTGACCTTCATAACCCTGCCTCTCTAGGACCCGGAGCTGCCCGGGGAAGATGGTCTTTTCCTGGTCACCCTTTTGCTGTCACCATGTGCCTCAGGGCCTTTGCCTGTGCTTCCTTCCTCCCCTGGCACTACCATCATCCTGCCAGTGCTGGCTCACCCGCTTCCCACGTCCCTTGTTTTTGACTCTCTATCCTTCACCTTTCCTATCCAGGCCCTTGGGCACAGCTGTTTGCAGCCAGTCAAAATCTGGCAAGTGTTGGGCTCCTTCATCTGATGGGTGAAGAAGCTGAGGGCACAGGAAAGGCAGCTGTACAAGGTCATGTGACCCGGGAGAGCTCCGCCCTGGCAATGAGGATGGCAAGCCAAGCCTCACGGCCTGCTTCTGCCATGGCCAGCGTACATGGCAGAGCATAAAGATGTCCCCAACCCCAAGGATAGGTGGCCCTGTGCCTGCCCTCCACAGGATTTCGGGGACATCTGGAGACACTGGTACCAGGCAGCAGCTACAGATGCTTTGGTTTTTGGTGGCATGGCTTAAAATTAGCTACCTGGAGGGTGGTAGCAATTGTCTTTTCAGTTTCCCAACAGTGGAAGAAGTGGAGCTGTCAGTGATGGGACAGAGAGGTGGGTGGTGGAGAACATGGAAGCCTGTCCCTGCCATCATCCATCCTTCTCCGTGGCTAGCTGGCACATTTTGGGTGACGATGATAGCCATGTAGGACCTGCCGTGGCTCCTGGTCTTAGTGGACGACGTCTGAAGGTGTTGAGCCTGTGTGGTTAGTGTCTGTCTCCCATATGCTTCTCCCCGCCCCCCAATACTGCTCTGCCACTATTTAGTCCGTCCCTCCCCAAAGGGCATCCTCTACGACCCTGGTCCTTCACTCCTCTTCAGAAAGGCTCCTACAGAGGATTGGTGTATGCAGTTGGAGGCCACGCCACCCTGCTGGCTCGTCATTGTTTCTGAAACACCCTCAGGCCCCACAGGATGGGGGCTGGGGCCTGAGGGACAGCAGGGATGGCAGGGTGATTCTGGCAGGTGCAGGGCAGAGCCTGTTTCTGGAGGGGAATGTTAGTAAGATGCTTGTGGGTTTGTTTTCTACTAACCTTGACTTTCTAAAATACTGCATTCACGCGCCATTGATCTTGATCTTCAGAGCTGTTATGAGCATCCTCAAAACCCAAGCCTGGCATGGGCACCCCACTGCCCTGCATCATCCTGGTCCAGGGTACCCTTTCATTTCTGGGTATCCACATCATCATAGCTCAGTTGGAGTTTACAATGCCAGTGCTAACACATGCGTTGGTACACCCCTTTAATCCTAGTGCTTGGAAAACAGAAGCAGGCAGATCTCTATGAGTTCAAGGCCAGCCTGGGCTGCACAGTGAGACCCTGTTTCAAATTTCAAACAGCATCTAAAACCAGTACCTTAGCTGGGATTAGGTGTGGAGTCCCAACCAAAGGCAACACACTAATGGGAGGGGAGGAGCCAGCCTGGCTAGGTGCCCAGGCAGGCCTTAGGCCTGGGTCTGGTCTTCTCCACTCACACAGGAGGCCTATGGCTTAGCTTTGGGGAGGACATGTGGCCTCCCATGTCCAGGGGGGTCAACAAGGCACCTGAGTGCCACCAGAGGCCCAGCTTGTCCCTGCCATTTCAGTTCATACCGCGCACCCTCCTTGCCTGCCGTGAAGACCTTGTCCAACTTTTTCACACAATTTCGAAGAAATCCAAATCTTTGAATAACCTTGGTCCTGAAAGGACAGGCGCTGGCTGCAGGTGAAAATTGATGGTGGTGCTCAAAGGCATGGTTCCCTGCCAAGACAGCCTCTCGAGTGCGGCTTCCAAAAATAGCCTCCACAACAGTGGCGCTGGAACGGGTCCCTGCTCCACCCGGAACCTGCTCCAAAGATGTTGAGCATGCGGCGGCCTCCCCTGCTGCCCGGCCTTCATATCTGCCCTTGGCCTGCTGCTGGCCAGGTCAGCCCTGGGGCTGCTACTGTACAGTTCCTCACATGACCATCTTCCAAGGATCCCGTGAAGTTCCCAAAGCTAGGATGTAGCCGTGGTCCCTGGCCACAGGTCAGAAGGTATGGCAGGCTCTGTACTTTGGGAGGATAAAGAGCTCTCGGGCTTGCTCCCTAGAGCCATCCACACTTCTGGTTGTCATGGTTGGGTTTTTCTTTTTCTTTTTCTTAGTTTGAGACAGGGTCTCAATGTATTTTTCTATGTAGTCCTGCCTGGCCTGGAACTTGCTAGTTAGACCAGGTTGGCCTCCAACTCGAAAGATTATCTGCCTGCCTCTGCCTCCCCTGAGTGCTAGGATTAAAGGCATGCATCACCGTGCTCGGCTTTTTTTGGAAACAGTTTTTAGTGTGTATGTGTGAGGTGTATGTATGTGTTCTTGTCTGTGTTATATGCTCGTGCTTATGTGTGTAGAGGCCAGAGGGTTGCACTGGGTGTCTTCCTTCTGAATCTTCTATGCTGTATTCTTTGAGAAGTTGTTTCTCACTGGCCTGG
Source organism: Peromyscus aztecus (assembly GCA_902168405.1). NCBI lineage: Eukaryota > Metazoa > Chordata > Mammalia > Rodentia > Cricetidae > Peromyscus > Peromyscus aztecus. The sequence continues at coordinate 28,885 of CABHPQ010000943.1, read as the reverse complement.
CGGTGGGGCGGGGAGTGATGAGCTCCAGGGAATCCTCCTCCTCCTCCTCAGTACTGCATTGCTATGCCATGCTCAGCTCTTACATGTGGGGATGTGAACGCAGGTCCTCACGCTTTGTGGCTGGCTGTTTACCAGCTGAGCCACCTCCTCAGGCCCTATCGTGGTTTCTGTTGGTGAGGTGTTTGCTTCACTTTTCTGGAGTTCTGTTATCTGAGAGGCTCAGCCACGTGCTTCCTTCCATCAAACCAAGTTACTCCCATTCATTAACTATTACCACTGTAATAATCCTGTGGGGGAAAAATCACGTTGAAAACGTGACTAGAATTTGCACAGTCTTGTTTTTGTAGAAGAGGAAGCTGCACCTGGTTTAGGATAGTTTGCTGCCCGGGAACTGGGGGTGGGTGGGGAGGAGGATTGCTGGTCAGCTGTGTGTGGCAGCTCCTCTTCCTGCATGTGCCCCACTCGTGTCCTAGAGGCAGGACTGACAGTGTTTGCACACGTGAGTGTGAGGATGAGTGTGTATCTGTGAGCAGGCTGTGTGAGCACTGTGCATACATGTGTGCATGTATGTGAGTGCGCTGTGCATGTATGTATACGTGTATGTGAGTGCGCTGTGCATGTATGTACGCGTGTGTGTGAGTGCGCTGTGCATGTATGTATGTGAATGTGCTGTGCATGTATGTATGCATATATGTGAGTGCACTGTGCATGTATATATGCGTGTGTGTGAGTGTGCTGTGCATGTATGTATGTGTGTGTGTGAGTGCGCTGTGCATGTATGTATGCATGTATGAGTGTGTATGTGCTGGAAAGCTGGCATCTTCTGCTGTTGCACGGTCTTTCCCGTGAGACTCACATGGAGCATTAAACCTAGTGGAGGAAGACTGGCCATGGCCATCGTAATAGTGATTAAATAGCAATAAAACAGGATCAGTATTTACAGACCTGGGGTGCTGCGACTAGAGGGTATTAAAAATCATCCATCACCAAGTGGAAAGCAGTCAATAGCTGGGTGTCGTTTGGAACTGCTGCTCTTTTGCTTAACTTCCCCAGCAAAGACCAGACTGGCCCCAGTAAAATCCCAGGAAGGAAGAGGGGAAGTCCCATCAGACTAGTGCCACCAGCTTGCTTAAGAGTCTTGTCTGGGGTTTGCAGCGCTGTCGCAGGGGCTGAGCTGTCACTGTGTGCCTGATGACACGGAGCGAGCCTGTGTGCATGCTCGTTACTGGCTTTTGCCTTAGGTCAGCTCGTCTTGAGTCTGCAGAGCCGGGGAGAGCTGGGAAATGATGCTAGCCAGAAAGGCCCGAGGACTGGAGGAGATAGCAGCGTGGGCTGAAGGTGGTTTGACTAAGTGGGGGTGCAGAACAGGAACCCCGGGGGCTCTCCCTAGGGCTCTCACTCATCCGCTAAGCCTGACAGTGGGGTTCGTCCAGTAAGTGGCCAAGCCTGGTGTGTGGCTGTGCTTGCCAGGGATTCTGGCGGGGTCTGGCGCACTGCTGCAGTCCCCACTAAGTGAGGAGCCTTTCCCAGGGTGGGGTCTAGGGGCCGTGGGGTGACCCTAGCCAGGTCAGGAGTCCTGCCCCTCCTTTGAGAAGAAGGTGGGATGTTGGACCTTTGCCTTGTGACTTTATGAAGCCTGAGCTTAGGATCACTTTGGTGAACCTGTGGTGGTCTGCAGGGACCATCAACCCCAGGAAATCTTCCCATCAGCCTGTATTGATGCTCTCTGTGTGAACTGCTTGATTTCTGGACAGATCATAGAGAAATATGAAGGATTCCTACACTTCCACCTTCCAGAGATGTTCGCTTTTCTAGACTAGAAGTTTCCAGTATGTTAAAGAATCTAGACCCTCTGAGCCTCACAAGTCAGGCCAAGGAGGAAGGTGGTGCATGGCCAGGGACTGCCTGATATTGCCAGTGGTCGGGCTCTAGTGGGAAGCGGTGCAGCTCTGCTGTGGAACACAGCCACCACCTGTGTTCTGGTGGCTTGAAAGGCTGCTCTAGCCAGTCCCCAAAGCAGCTGGGGACACTGCATGCAGGCCTAGGAGGGTCCACTGTGCCATGGAGAGGCGGCTGTGTTGGCCCAGCTGGGCCTTAGCGCCTGCGTGTGCACCTCTAGCATCCCAGAACAAGGCTGCTTTGGGGCTTAGTGGTTTGTGGCACCCCGTGTCAGGTGCACTGGAGTGCAGCACTCAGCCAGCCTGCCTCAAGACAACCCTCCCTCACAGTGCCACACCACCCCTGGGACAGGGAGAAAGTACCATACAGGGATGTGTCACCTTCTCTGCAGGGGTGCCTGGGCCTCTTTCTGGGGCCCCTGGGAGCACTTTGTTCTTAGCTGCAACTCAGATTTCCCTTCGTGTTGTGGGGTAGGCCCAGCAGATGACATGCTGGGCCTGACTTTGGGAGCTCTCCCTGGGACAGTCCTGAGGTGACCCTGGCAGAGCCTCACTTGTTAAGTGATAAATTGGCTTCGTGTCACTCTCTCTTCTCCTTCCTTGAGGAGTCCTGTTAAATTTTTCACTTTGCTCTGGGGTCCGCAAATCCCACTAAGTGACCGCCGCTCTTCTGGGGCTTCCTCCGGCGCTGTAATATTAGCTCTTATAAAGGGCTCTATCCACAGCCTGATGGAAGTCTCTAAATAAATTAGATCCACTGGTTAGCCTTCGCCAGTGATTTTTATTAACCTCCGGTTAAAGAAATATTGCTGGCTACAGCAGCGTGATTTATTCCAGAAGAAGCCAGTCTCATTTAAGCCCCCTGCGTGCTCCCGAGAGGGAAGGCATTATAGAAAATGCAGAGCCAGGGCTGACATGGGAAGCATACTTGGGGGCAGGGCAGCCTTTCTGTAGTGACCTTGGGTGGGGGCATAGTCCACAGCTTGTGATGAGCAGGGTTAGGTCAGACGAATGTGTTTCCTGAGTGGAGCAGGGGACTCGAGTGGGAGTGGCCTTTCGTGCTGCCATTGCCCTGTTTGCCCCCCCCCCCCCACTCCTTTCTTAGGAACATGTAGCTCCTGCATTTCCTGCCCTTCCCCTGACTTCCTCTGACTGTGCCATCACTCAAGAGCTGTGGTCTTGCGCTGGGTGTCTTAAGTCATGTGCTCAACCTGCATTTTAGGCTTCTTCATTGTGAAGAATGAGGCACACCATGCCGATGCTGACTGGACAGGTAGACAGAGACAGCCCAAGGTGCCTGGGACTCAGTGTGTGCTTGGGGTTCGTGCCTGACTTCCACACCCCTGACTACCGCTAGCTAGTCACCTGCATGATGATCCCACAGGTGCTTGCTGTCCTGAATGCAGGGTGTGTGTTTGTAAAGACAGTTTCATCTCTGCCTTCCAGAGGCTGGCCATGGGAAAGCAGGAGCCACTGGCCTGGACTGCTGTCCCTGCTGTGTTAGTGACCCCGGGCTGGCTTCCTGAGCTCAGATTGTGTGCTAGACCCTGGCTGTGAACCCCATTCACCAGCACACTGCTGCCTGCAAGATGAGGTGGGTCGCAGTGTCCAAGAGCTCAGTGGTCTCAATCGCCTAGCTGTCTCTTGGCAGTGCCATTGATAAAGTGTGTGAGGCAGGTTAGAGTCTGACCTGGGAGCCCCTAGCAGCCTGGCTACTGTGGGCTCTTCTAGACTTGGCAGCAGGTAGGGGTTGGTGCCCATCCTGTAGCTGGCCCTCCCCAACTGCAGCTTGCAGAGGGCTCTTGAGGAGATGGCTGCATGGATTTTCAGAGGGTTAAAGTTAATTAAAGAGCTCTCCCATGCTTTCATTTCCTTGTATCTGTCAGCTATTTACATGCAAATTCGGGCCTGCCACTGAGGCCTGGAAAGGTGTCAGCTTCTCTGCACATCATGTGAGAAAGTAGCAGGGAGCCAGCCCAGCCCAAAGCATTGTGAGTTTGTCCCATGCCCCCGTGGACAACAAGGGAGGGGGCCCAAGCATGCTCTGCAGTCAGCAGCAGGCTTCTACCCATGATGTGGCTGACTTGAATTTTCTCCATTAAGGCTGCGGCTCGTACTGTGTAGCTGAATGCATTATGCATGGTAATATCTTTGCATAAGCAATTTTATAAATTAGGAGGATGCAGAGAAGAGGGCACAAACTTTCTGCGTTCAGGACTGTTTCCCAGGAGCCCTCTTCCTGTCCAGGGTATCCACTGGCAGTAGGAGTCAGTGGTGTTCTTGTGGAGAGGTGGCTGTGGTTTGCATGGTGTTGTCCTGGGTTGCATATTGAATGACCAAATGAATATAGGTGCTGTGTGGGATGTACTTAACTGCAGGGCCAAAGGCCACAACATCAGAAGGTGGGTGGTGGCTGCTAGTGTTCATTTTCAGTAACAGACAGTCCCCTGCTGTTGTTCTGGGGTGGTATTCTCTCTGACCTCTGCCAATGGGCACAAGGCAGCTTTGCCTCTCCCTTGGACAAAGCTGGGTTAATCTGGGGCTTGCTTTATTGCAGACTATCAGGGAAGGGAAACCAGGGTGGCTTAGCGTTGTGTAACTTTTCCTGGAAAGACACATAGGAACGTCTAGTCAAAACATACGGTATGAATGACAGACCAAAGGAGATTTCACTGAAATCCGACCTGGTGAGATCAGTTAGTTTACTGAGCTTTTTTTTTTTTTTTTTAAACAGCACACAGGTGAAGTGTTGCTTACAGGGTCACAGGTGATCCCCAAACATCTGCATCACCACAAAGTCTCAACCCATAATGGATGGAGATTTCAGAGTCCCCTTGTACCATGAATCTTAAAAGTTCTTATTAATAAAATCAAACCTGGAGCTGGTATTGGGGTGAATGCTGGAAGATCAGAGAAGCAGAACAAGCCACAGCTACCTCACCTTGCCAATTCCTCAGCTGATCCTGTTTCCTCAGACTGAATGCCTCTCAGCTGAACTGTGCTGCTCAAAAGCCTAAAAGCTTAACCAGCTCAGTTCCTGGTCCTCACGCCTTATATACTTTCTGCCATCACTTCCTGGGATTAAAGGTGTGAGTCACCATGCTTGGCTGTTTCCAGTGTGGCTTTAAACTCACAGAGATCCCAATGGATCTCTGCCTCCCAAGTGATAGGATTAAAGGCATGTGTGCCACCATTTTCTGGCCTCTGTATCTAGTGGCTGTTCTGTTCTCTGACCCCATATAAGTTCATTGGGGTGCACAATATTTTGGGGAACACAATATCACCACATCCCCCTTAGGACCAACCTGTCATGTCTCTATATGGTGGAAAAGAATAACCTCAGGGCTGCACAAAGAGACATTAACAAAGCGAAAGTAGCCTAGCAAAGCAATTTTATTTTGCAAAGAAAGGGTGTGGCATGACCAAAACTTGGCTGTAAGTACACAGGACAGGAAGTTCGTTTAGTTCTTATTTTATCACAGATGGTAAGAGTGGCTCATCCCATAGGTATAGGTGGGAATTTGACTTCACAGTCTGACACGATTGGCTCTAGTGGGTGCGAAGGGGCAGGTGTGATGGAGAATCAAGTCTCAGGACTGTCCAGATACACTAGCATCTTCCAGGATCACTTGCAGGGTCGGGGGGATGGGGGTAATAGTTGGAATCCCAAGTTGAATTTCCTGACCCTTCATAGGGAGAGTCAGTAGCTCCCTTACCATTATGAAAGACCTAGCTACCACTGTATTGTTTTGCTCCAGTTGCCATGGCTACAGTAACATGCAACACTTAGGTTCAGTGTCACCTCTTGGCGGCTGACCTTGGTGATGCATGGCACCTGTGCACCTGGAAGAAACCCTGTCCCTGCGGGTCAAGGAAACGGCAGTGGCCTGTTGCTGTTCTCTGCCTGCACAGCCAGATGTAACAGTGGCGAACAAGTTCATTCCATTCTCCGCTGACAGCAGAGGAGAGCTCAGCTCTGTTCCATTTGATGCAGAGGTGACTGGCTTTTTCAAAAGGATAGCGGGGGAGTTGGGAGTCTGGGAAGTGACAATTAAAAAAGTGAGTAAGAAGGTTAGTCAGGGTGAGCGCAGCTAGACAGGCTGTATGGAGCTGCAGCCATGGGGGTTAGGCTTCCCCTCTCAATGGACCCCGGAGACTTGGACCTTGCCTTTCAAAGGAGTGCTTTTAACTCTGGGAGACCTGCACACAGATGCAAGAGAGGGGCAGAGGATGGTGCAATGTACAGCTCCTATCTTCCCTCTTTCATACCATGAGACTGCAGGTCAGGTGCTCGGCTCCTGCCTGGACTAGCTCCCCTCCCCTTTTAGTTGTGGTATTGGAGACCGAACACGGGACTTTGCAGTGTCAGGCGAGCAGTCTGTCACTGAGCCTCATTCCCAAGTCCTAACTGGAACTCAAGGCCACCATGTTCTACTTGTTGAGTCCTTTCCCGGGGGGATTCCCAGCTCTCAATGGGGGATTCTAGGCAAGCGCTCCACGATTGAGCCCTGCCCTCTGCCCCCTAATTTGGATTCTAGGCAGACACTCTACTGCTGAGCCCAGCCCTCTTTCTATGCTACAGTCCAGGCTAGCTTTGAACTTCCAGTTCTCCTGCCTCAGACTCCTGAACAGCTGGGTTGTCAGGCAAACATCACCAAGGCTGTCTTCTACTGGTAATTCATGCTAGTTCATTATTGTGCTGCATTTTGAAATGATGAAGTCTGTTTTTAAGCACTGGATAGCAGATGTACAGATAGATAGGAACTGCAGTCCTAATAGGGAAGTGGGTCAGATGCTTTGGCTTTTCAGATAAAAGAGCAGTTACCGCCACAGCCTCTTAGACACCCAGGTAGGGAGAGTGCTGGCCTGCATACCCCAGAGAGTGACTAGGGTCTTTGCCTGTTGACAGCTGCACTGGAGCACCATGCTCTGGGGACAGCATTGTGCCTTGGGAGCACAGGTTACGTGATCTGAGTGGCAACTGTTTATATAGAAGTGAGCGATTGAGTAGGTGGATGGCAGGAGGCACCAGTCCAGGGCTCTCTCTGTTGGATCACCACGGGACAAGAGTGTTCACTGGGCTCCAGTAATAGAGCTGGGTGTGCCCCAGGAACTTATGGCTTGCTTGCAGCTGCATCTTGAGTAGGTATCCCTACCCAGGTGCGTGCACCCCTCCTTGCTCTGACATCTGAGAGCAGTCTAGAAGGGCAAGGGCTCCACTGTAGGGAGCATACCCTGTACCCAGAAGATGTCCTGTGGGACAAACCACAGCCACTGAGACTGGGTGGGGATTGGAAAGTGTGACTGAGAGCTTGGAGTGTCAGCACAGAGCACATTCACACCACTACCTTCATAAGTAAACCAACCAGGGTGCATCACAACACCCAGCTGTCTCCTAAAAGCCAATGTTGTGAGCTCTGGAGGGCCTCACTGTGTCTCCAGAGCTGTCTGTGCTGGCCAGTGTGATGGAGCAACACAGGGAACTTGGGGCTGGAGTCTCAGGAGTTTGCATGGCTCTCCTCCTCCCTTGAGGAGGTCCACAGGTCCCTCTCTGTAGTTGTGACTTCAGGTGGTAGGTTCCACCCTATGTCATCTGCAGTAGGAGACCAGGGCCTGCTCCAGTCTTCAGTCACACTGATGAGGTGTCACCTGAATGTGCATGACAAAACAGTGAATTGCCTTTTCAGCATTCTCCCAGTGATTTCCAACCCCAGTCCTTCTGTGGAGAAAACACCAAGCAAATTCCAGTGGTGGGGCATCTCACAGGCTACCAGAGCTATCATAATGACCCAGGTCTCCAGCCAGAGATGTAGGAAAGCCAGAAAGATTGCTGGAGCATGTGCTAGCAGGCCGTGTGGTGTTGTGGAGACATCCTGGGGTGAGGGATCCTGGAGAATAGGGGAGGCTGGGGGGCAGTGAGGCTGCTGGATGTCTGTGCATTAGCTAGGAACCATTGCTGTGCCCTGAGTGTGCCATGAGTAACACAGAGGCTGGGCGTGGTTTGTGACATGTGTTATCTTCCCATTCTTTGTGAATCTAAAACAGTTCTGAAAAGCACAGCCTGTTACCAGGGAGGAGAAGCCAGCCTGGCTCTTCTATGGCAGAGACTCACTCAGGGCTGTGCTGTCTGCTGAGGATGGAGCCTCCTCCGGTGCAGTGGCAGCTTGGGGAAGAGGGGCACATGGTGGCAGTAGTGAAGGGTGACAGAGGTAGGTGGCATCCAGATGACCACTTCCTACCATGTTGATACCCACTTGGGGACAACCTGGCTTTGGGCTTCTGAGCGTATGACACCATTCTGACTGTTTCCCATGTCCACTTGGAGCATGTGGCCTCTGCACTGCATCTGGGACACAGCAGCTCTGTTTAGAGAGCATCAGGCCAGGGCCTCATCTCTGTGGGTATACACAGTGTGCCATGGGTCTCTTTGGGGCAGCTTTCCAAGCCTTATCTTCTGGGGTCCTGGCCATCACCAGAGGCCAGCAGTGGGTTGCAGGCCTTAGATTTATCTCCGTAAATCCAAAGCTGTGAGAAACCTCAGGAGAAGGCTGGATATCTGCACTTAGCAGTATCTTGGTCCTGGTCAGATGAGACACTTTGTCCAGTGTGTGTTTAGCCTTTTGACATTGTAATATGTCGTTATCTACAAAGTTCAGGCTTGCAGTGGTGCAGTTGAGTTACAACCCGCCTCCCCCATCTCATAATTTTTAAAGTAAGCTTGTGGTTTTTATTGTGTTCTAGCTGTTCTGTGGTACACATGGCCTGTGGCTTGGCAAGGACAGATGCTGACCTGTGGGTTAAGGTCCTTACCTGTGGTTCCCTCTCACACTCCCAGAGTAGCTGGGGCAAGGACAGATGCTGGCCTGTGGGTTAAGGTCCTTCCTTACCTGTGGTTCCCTCTCACACTCCCAGAGTAGCTGGTGCCTTTGGACTTGACACCAAGTCATCTGGCTCTTCCGAGCTTGTGGCCCCCACTTCTGTGTTTGATCCCAATGCCATATAAACCAGATGTGGTGACTCACACCTGCAATTCCAGCACTTGGGCGGTAGAGGCAGGAGAATCAGAAGTTAAGGACATCCTTGGCTGCAGAGTGAACTGGAGGTCAGCAAAGCAAGCAAGCAAGCAAAGAAACCATCCAAACAGAAGTATGGGAGCCATTTGGAAGGCCCATCACACCTTTCCCCAAGACGGTACGGAACACACATTTGTGTCTCTCTTCCTTCTCCCTCCTGTTTCCACACTCACCATCCCATCAGTGACTCTGCAAGTGCTGGGGCCAAGTCTCTTTGCCACAGAAGATGCTATTGTAAAGGTACCAGTCACCAACACTCGACTTCTCTGTAGAGATGCACGTCTCTGCCTTCCTTGGGATTTGGTGGTCTCTGACTTTCCACTGTCTCCACCTGTCAGGTGGAGTTGCTGGGTTCAAGGTGTGGCTTCTGGGCTTTTGGCCAGCATTGTGTGCCTGTTTTCCAGGAAGCACTAGTTAGTGGGTGCTTCCCCCCACCCCACCCCAGAGACAAGGTTTCTCCGTATAGCCCTGACTGTCCTGGAATTCACTCTGTAGACCAGGCTGGCTTTGAACTCAGATATCCACATGCCTCTGCCTCCTGAGTGCTGGGATTGAAGGCGTGCGCCAACAACGCCTGACTAGTGGGTACTCTTCCAAGGACACCCCGTCACTTTACTGTCTCCTGTGCTTGAGTGCTCGCTTTTACTGATGTAGTCTACCCACCTACCCCATGCTTATTTGTTAATTACATTTCTCCTGTTGACTGTCTATGTTGGCCTTTGTGATGGTTAGATTTTTGTCAACTTGGATAGTGTTTGATAAGGTGTTTGCTGTGGCCCTCACATCACAATAGTGTCTGCCTGTGCCCCACATTCCTTTATCTACACCTCTTCTGCTAGCAGGTGTCAGGGAAGACACTGCTTCTTCACCAGGCATCACACTCAGGGATTTCTTCTTTCACTGGTCTGCTGGGACCAGTACCCATGCTGTCACAGGGACTCCTTGTGTCTCCTGGCAGCCGGTATTGCCAGTGGGTTCTGCCTTGGGGCCTTTAATTCCCTGTCTGGGTAGCCAAGGGAGATGATGGGGTCTGTGTGATAGGTTGATGTGTGCCTTCGCCATTGAGACCCTTGCTGGGGTGACAGAGTGGTGGTATTGGCAGTTACCCAGGGCACCCTGCTGCCCGAAGCCTCTCCACTCTCTTACCCTCATCTCAAGTAGTGCAGGTGTGATGAGAAGAGATCTAGAAATGGGTGGATAGGACCAGTCACACACACACACACACACACACACACACACACACACACACACACAC
>CABHPQ010000943.1:4834-18649 GCA_902168405.1 Peromyscus aztecus | reverse complement strand
CACACACACACACACACACACACACACACACACACACACACACACACCCTCCTTCAGCATGGGTTAAGCAAAGCCACTGTGCGGGATCTTTGTCTCCTTGAAAAGAGTGGTCCATACCTGTGAGTTCTAATGCCCAGATGAGTGCCTGCGAGCTGCAGAGGGTTCATGTCTGCACTTGGTGTGCCGTGTTTGCCAGCTGAAGGAGGCCCCTGAACTGGGTTTGCAGTGTTACTTTCTCAGCTTGTAGCAGAGGAGTTCACAAGAATGTTCCCCAGGTCTTGTCTGAGATCTTACGAACAGTGCGCTGTCTGACTTGGCCCAGTCCCTCCAGATCCATGCTTCTCCACCTTTCTAATGCTTTAATACAGTTCCTCATGGTGTGGTGACCTCCAGCCATAAAATTATTTTTATTGCAACTCATAACTGTAATTTTGCTAACTGTTTTGAATTATAATGTAGATATCTGATATGCAACTCCCCCGAAAAGGGTCATGATCCACAGGTTGAGAACCAGCGCTCCAGATGGCTGGAGGTCTGGTCATCAGCAGTAAAATCTAGGCTTGTAGTAGTAGTGGGAGGAGCTTTACAGGAGGGTTAGGACCCAAACAGTACTTTGGGAGGAGCCTCACAGGAGGGGTGGGGCTTGAGCCCATGCAGTGGGAGGAATCTCAGATTGGGTAGGCAGACAGTCACAGAGTGAGGCTAAAGTGATTCTGGCCAGCACTCTGAGGTGCCCAGCTGTCTGTGCTGTCCCCTGGTGAACCAGCTACTCAGCATCATAAACCTGAAAAATTAGAGTTGTCCGATTCAGTCTCCTCCTCACTGGTCAAGGAAACAGAAGGTTGGAAAGGACCAGGGACTGTCTGAAGCTGGCGGAGCCAGGCTGGGCACCCAGGGCCAGCTGCATTCAGTGCTGCAGGCCATGTCCTCTAACCTTCTTCCTGAGTCCTGTGGCCACTGTGCTAGGCCTGAGGCTCTGTCCCAGCCATGTCTCTGCTCAGTCATCGTGGGCCTTGTTTCTCACCTTCTCTCCGAGGACACTGAAGGAGGGGCCTGCCATGCGACAGTCCATGCGACTTGATCACTTTGCAGCTGTTGGTGTCACCCCAGGAAGATCATCTCTAATGCATTGCCCACAGAGTCACCTGCACTGGTGTAAGGAGCCGCCGCTTGGAAGCACAGGGCTGGCTCCGGGTGGGTGCTGGGAATGCATTATACAAGTAGCGTGAATGAAATGGAGTTTGTAATAGAGCAGTGTGAGGCCCGCGTAAGATTGCTTCGGGAAGTCTCAATTGATTCCCACTCCTTCCTACAATAAGGGTTGTAGAGCTTTTTCTCAGGAGGCTGAGATTACAGGAGCATGGGGGCTGCAGCTCTGGTACAAAGTGCTGAGGGCCTCCTCCTCTCCTGTCCCCTCCAGCTGGGGGCTGGGCAGGAAGTAGTCAGAGACAGTGACTCAGGGAGGGAGGCTGGTGTGTATGCGGGACTGTCTGCACCATTCTCTAGCCAGAAGGCAGGGAGCAGGCGGGGCACGGAGAAACTCTCATCCCGTCCCTCCTTACTGAGTAGCTGTGCTAGCCATTCGCCAGCCGAGAGAGCCGTAGGACACGTTTCCAGATGCAGCCACATGCCTGGCTGACATGGATGTGGAACCTGTTGGCTGTTGCTTGTGGGACTCTATAGAAGCTGGTGACCCAGAAGGTGGCTCAGCACATAATGCCCTTGGCTCCGTAGTTCAGGGAGAAGACTTAAAACTGTGGAAGGAAGGATTGCAGCCTTGAGGACAGGCTGCCAGATATTCCGCGAGGCTGCTGACTGTCCCCTCAGAGTGTAGAGTATTCACTGTGGCCCACAAGCCCTGCTGTGTCCATGCCTGCAGAATGTGGTGGCCGAGGGTCACCAACAGAAGTCGGTTTTTCCGCTCCCCATGCAGTGTCTGACATGTGTCCATGAGCATGTGTTGACAGCTCCCGCCTCCCCAGCCCTGGCCCACCCAGGAGGCACAACACATGGGAACAGACCAGGGACCTTGTTTAATCGGCTCTAATTGGCCTAAGTGAGCGGTGTGTTAATTCTAAATTAGCCTTATCTACTCATGAAAGAATCGAAGCAAGAAATGCGTTTGGTAACACTTTGTTAGCGCTTTGTTCAAGAGACTATATGGAAATTAATAGAATTGCATTTCGCTAAAATTATCCTCTCATTCCCTCGTCATCAGTGGGACTGGCCTCACCCAATTAACCACATTTAATGAGCTTTGATGACTGTGAACACTTTTGTCTGCACCCCTTATTCAAACAACCACTGGGGGTACAGTCTCTTGTTCCTTCCTTGCTTCTGCTAAGGGCGGGTGCAGGGCAGCCGACTCCCTCTGCCCTTCCTGGTCTCTCGGATCATGTCTCATAGTCAGTGCCCTGTGGACACAGGATTGGACGCAGCAAGGCTGGTGGCCTCATTGCATCTTGTAGACTCCCTCAGCATCCTCCCTGACGTGTCTCACACCTAGAGCATCATTTGTTGTCAGGAATCTGGCAGATGGTGAGGCCGAGTCTGGCGGGGAGCCCAGTGTCACCGCTGAATGTAGGCTGTCTGTTCTCAGACCCTCACCCTTTTAATCTCTCCTTGTCTCTGTCATTAGTGATGGCCCCAGCTCTCAGACGAATCCAAATCCATGATCACTGCTCGCCGCTACCCTTGCTTCCCATCTTCCCATGCTGGGCCACGCATTGCCTCCTCCTTTTCCTCAGCACCCCACTCCCACCCCCCATGAGCGCTCATTGGGCAACATTGTGTGAGTTCCTGCTGGGCCAGTGGTTTAGCAAGGAAGTTGGCCTTGGATGGATGCCATCCATGCAACTGTCTGCAGGTATGCAGCATGCTTTTGAGACTATGCATAACTTTCTAAAGAAAAAGTTTCTTGTCAAGTGGATCATGGTGGTGCATGCTGCAATCCCAGACCTCAGGATGCTGAGGTAAGGAGGATTACTATGAGTTCAGGGCCAGCCTGGGCCACATCACTCTTCTCTAAATGTATTGTTTGTAGATGAGGTCAGTGTGTCTGTGGACCCCTGCAGGACAAGAAGTGACTCCCTGAGCCAGTCTCACTGTTAGCTTTGCCTGGTTTTGAATTTCGCTTTCATGGATTCCTGCACATGTAACTGTGCTGGTTGGCTTCTTTTGTCCACAGTGACACTGCTGGACACAGTGGTGTCGTTCTGATCTCTGAGGGTGCCATGTGTCTTCCCTGCCTCCTCGTAGTGGGCATTTGGAGGTTTTCTACCCAGCAATGCTGCTGTGAATTTTCTGGCCCAGGGTTTGGGCATAGGGTTTCTGCCTGTTTGTGTACCCACAGTGCACTGCTCTTTTGGGGCTCTCCATGCTAATCCCTGGGCGGCCACAGCATTCAGCATGCATTCACTTCCCACTGCTTCCTGACTGGACGCGGTGAGAACAGCTGCTTCAGCCTCCTGCTTCCTTGGCTTCCCCACTGTGGCGTCTGCATCCTTGGACTATGAGCCACAGAGACCTTCCTCCCCTCAGCTGCTTCTGTATCTATCTCAGAAACAGGAAAGGAACGGAGGGAGTCACCAACACAACTTGGATACACTATTTTCTCTGGCCGGTAGCCCTTCTCTGGATTAATAGATATTCCCTTATGACTCTTCAGAAAATGGCACACAGCAGACCCTGTTTGACTTGATGATTCATAAAGTTCTTGATAAATTCTGGCCGTTAGCCTTTTGTTAAAGAAGTGATTGCAAGTATACACCCCTCTCCCCCGAATCTGGCATTTTTCATCCTTTCACTTAATTGAAATTCTTATTTTTACTGAGCTCTACTCTGTTTTCAGATTCCTCTATGATTGTTATCTGGGCACGTGTGCCCTGCTTTGGAAGCCTTTGCTGCTGCCTGTGTCTTCAGTTAATGTTGTGCTTTTACCTGCCCTGTGAGTGACTTTTATGTCCCTGTGACAAGGTTTCTGGCAGAAGCAACTTAAAGGAGGAAGGATTTGTTTGGGTTCATGGTTCAGTGGATACAGCCCCTCATGCTGGGGAGTGCATGATGGCTGCCGCTCACAGCTGGTCGCACGCATCACAGTGGTAGACAGAAAGCAGAGCATGGGATAGGACCGGAAGTGGATATCACCCTCATAGTCTGCCCCTCCCCCTCCCCCAGCAACCCTCTTCTGCTAGGGAGGCCACAGTCCTAAAAGTTTGACACCTTCTAAGACAGTGCCACCAGCTAGAGACCGAGTGCTGTTTCTTCATTCTGAGTTGGAGGCCTGGGAAGGTGGGGTCAGGTGTTAACAAAAGGTGACAGAAGCATCAGAGGCAGCAGCAGAGTAGATCCACTCACCAGCAAGAGGCAAAGGGGAGCAGGCAAAAAGCAACAGCCTTTCTCTGAGACTCCTTATGTTCGGGTATAGTTGTTACTTTCTATTGCTAGAAAAGAAAGGTTTGTTTTGGCTTTTGATTACAGAGGGAAATAGTCCGTCCTGGGGGAGGGGGAAGTCATGGAGTGGTGGCAGGAGTAGGAAGTTGATTGATCACAGTTTCATCTACACCCAGGAAGCAAAGAGCAAGCACAGGAAGTAGGGTGACATACTTCCTCCAGCAAGGCTACACCCTCTAAAGGTTCCATAACCTCCACACACAGTGTTCAAGTCCATAAGCCTATGGGAGATGTTTCTCATTCAAACCACCACACTGAGCCACTGCTCGAAGGCACTGTCCACTGGGGTGGTGGGGGGGGGTGTGGGGGTGCTGGTGGTGGGGTCTTCCCACTTAGTTATCCTTCCAGGGAATATCCTGTAGGCCTGAAATGATCTTGATTCCAGAGCCTGCCAAGCTGACAGTTGTTGACAGAGATTAACCGTCACGGTGCCTTTACGTCTAACCAGTGGTGCTGCACTGTGGGGATTTCAAGTGAAGACTTGAAAGTTTTTTTCTTTGCATGCAGTAGTGGGGACTGAAAATTTTTTTTCTTTGAAATACTTGAAATTGTTTTTTCTTTGTCTGCAGTAGTGGGGACTGATCCTGGGGACTGAACCAGGGCCTTGCTCAGCAGGTGCTGTACCAGTGAGCTGCAGCCCCAGTCCTCTTGTGCTTTAATCGGAGACAAAGTCTCATTAATTCACCCAGGATGGCCTCCCACTTGCCCTGCCACTCAGGGAGCTCTTGACCCCTAGCTCCTTCCTCGGTGTGGAACCAGGCTCTGTTTATCCTTGATGATCTTGCCCTAGCCCAGCGGCATGGCTAAACGTACTCACTTTACTAATCCTTTGTAGATTAAGTCGGATTACCTGTTCACAGTTGTGTCGTGTGCTGGCAATCCATGTCACCTTCTTTCCCAGCCTTTATACTCGAGGTTCTTTGCTTGCTTTGCTCCACTTCTGAGAAGCTCAGCAGCGCTGCTTTGAGCAGAGGTTAGTGGTGGAGTGTCCCTCCCTGCTGGTCTCAGCTAAGCTGGCGGCAGTACATAGCTCTTAGAGTTCACACTGTCCACGGGAGGAGAGCCAGCCCGTCAGCAGGCTCGCTAGTCTCCGTGTGCTAGGAGGCTCTTTTACAATTCTCTTTGAACATTTGCTTTATTTTATTTTATTCATTCTTTGTATGCATATGGGGTGTGGTGTGGTGTGTGCATACCACACAACATTCATGTGGAGGTCAGAAGACAACTTCCGAGAGTTGGATCTCTCTTTCCACCTTGGAATCTAGGGTGGAAGTCAGGTCATCAGCTTTGCAGAGCAAGTGCTTTTACCCGCTGGGCCATCTCGTTGACCCTAAGAGGCTTTTTTTCTTGTATTGTTTCCATGGTGAGTAGGTATCAATTTTAAGCAAACTTTTTTTTTTTTTTCTGCAAATATTGAGTTTGTATGACTTCTCCTATTTATTCTGTTAATGTGGGTTAACTTTCTGACTTTTCAAATGTGGAGCCCGACCCATGGCCTGGGATGAAGCTCTTCTCACCTATGGGTTCTGCATTGCAGTTCAGCCATGCAGCTGAGGTTCTTTCTGGAGGAACAGTGACTGGAGAGTCTGGCCTTTAGGTTCCCGTCAGGTTTTGTGCTGTGGATTTGCTGGAATAGTCCGTAAGATTGGTGCTTACTTCTTCCTTAATGGTCTGGTGGACTACACCAATGTGTAAGTTACTGGTTAACCTGTAAGTTTCAGCCATCTGCTTGCCTATTCCCACCCCATCCCTGGAGTCACAGATTCACATGGCTATGTGAATTTAAGTGAATGCTGGGAATCTGAGCTCTGTCTTTATGCTTAAGTGACAGGCCCTTTACCTACTGAGCCATCTCTCTAGCCTCAATAGCTTAAATTATTCTTTGTGTGTGAGCATGCTCGTGTGTGTGTGTGTGTGTGTGTGTGTGTGTGTGTGTGTGTGTGTGAGAGAGAGAGAGAGAGAGAGAGAGAGAGAGAGAGAGACTGTCCGTCCGTCCTGGTACACATGCATGTGTGTGCATGTAGAGGCTAGAGGGTATCTTCTTGAATTGTTCTCCACCTTTACAAAGAGATGTTTTTCATATATGTATATATGCATGTGTTTCTATATGTATACATCACATGTATTCAGATTCCTGCAGAGCTCAGGAGAGGGTGTCAGATCCCCTGGAATTAGAATTACACCTGTCCAACAAGGGTGCTGGGAACTGAACCCGGGTCTTCAGCAGGAGCTGCCAGTGCTCGTAACCATTGACCTGTCTCTTCAGCTTCCACCTGCGTTTTCAGATGGAGTCCCGCACCAACCCAGCTTTCTGCATGAGTGCTTGGGATCCTAACTCAGGTCCTTCTGCTTGTGCACCAAGTATGTTACTGACTGAGACCCCTCCACATCTTTATTTAAATTAAAAAAAAACTTATGCGTATGAGCATTTTCCATGCATGTCTATCTGTGTACCAAGGGCCACGAGAGGAACCTGGAACCAGAGTTACAGATGGTTGTGAGCCTCCATGTGGTGCTGGGAATCGAACCCAGGTTCTCTGCCCAAGCAGCCAGTGCTCTTACCCTCCGAGCCACCTCAGCAGCTTTCCTCCCCCAGTGCTGCTGATACTCTTCTCACTCTTGCTTGCTAATCCTTATTTCTTTATTAATAGACATTAAGGGTTTATTAATTTTTTAAAGGTTTTATTTTTTATTATGTGATTATCTCTGTGGGTATGTACATATGAGTGCAGGTGCCTGTAGAGGTCAGAGAGGTGTCAGATCCCCCGGAGCTGTAGTTGCAGAGGTGTGAGCCACCTGACGTTGCCACTAAGCCATACTCAGGTCCTGTGCATAGCAGTATGTGCTCTTAACTGCTGGGCTCTCTTGCCAGCCCAAGGGCTTATTAATTTTATTAGTCATTTGAATGAACCAGCTTTTGGCTTTATTAATTCTCTATAACATTTATTCTGTTTGACTCGTTTGCTTTTCTTATTACTCCCTCCTTTCTGTGGTGTTAATTCGTGTTTGAATTTGAGTTGTGTGTGTAGCTGGTTGATTCTTATTCTTCTCTTTGGATGTCTGTTCTTAAGGCTGTAATTTAGTTGCATGCTGTGTGCTTGATATATTGTATTTTCCTCATTGTGTTAAGCAGCTTTCCATCACGATAGCAGGTTGCCAAGATCATCCTTATGAAGAAAAAAATGCTCATTTGGCCACTTGGTGCTGTACTGGATTATGGCTTTGCACTGTGGCCAGGTCACACATCCTGGCCAAGCATGTAGTGAGGCCAAGTCACGCACCTCCAGGCCCTGAAGCCAAGAGATGGCAGGAAGAGCCTGGCATCCCACAGTCTCCTTCAAGGCCACGCCCCAGGCACCTCACTTCCTTTTACTTGGCCCCGCCTCCTAAAGGTCCAGCTAGCCCTGAGTAGCACTGCAGGACGGGCACCAAGCCTTCAAAGCGTGGACCCTTGGGGACACTTGTGATTCAAACACTAGAACTTTGCAATTTGGAATATTTATCCATTTCGTGTGTGTGTGTGTGTGTGTGTGTGTGTGTGTGTGTGTGTGTGTGTGTGTGTGTGTGTTTTAATTTGACCATGGGTTGTTCATAAATAGATTTTTTAATTTAAAACCATTTGCTAAGTTTTTATCTCTTGAATTATTTAATTCTAATATAATTTCTTTGTTCTCAAACTATGCTTTGAATGATATCAGTCTTTTAAAATTTATCAAGATACATGGCTAGGGATGGGGGCACATGCTTATCGTCCCCACACTCTGGAGATGAAGCAGGAGGATTACTTTGAGTTTGAGGCTTGCCTGGGCCACAGTGTGAGACTCTGTCTAAAACAAACTTTATGAAGATCTGCTTCATGGGCTCACATTAGATCTCATGGTAGTGTGTGTTCGTGAAGCATCTTAGCATGTGTCATGGACCTGTGGCGGCTGGATGTCGTCACTGCAGATGTCTGTGACAGTGACAAGTTGATCTGCTGAGCTTCTGTGTCCCCAGTGAAGCTTCTTGTGGTTTGGTGGTTTATGGACTACTGTTAGCTTTGTCAGTGAGTGCCCTGTGTCCTTAGATGCTGTTCTAGGAGGCGCATGCTGACTGAAAAGTAGAGTCTTCCCTTTCTGCCCATGAACTCATCTTCGCCTGTGGATTCTTCCAGGGATTGGTTCGGTAGAGGCCATCAGCTTCCATTTTTATAGCTGCATCCTTTGCTCTTCCAATTTCCATTTGAAACTTCATTATTTAGTTATAAACATTTCCCTTATAAGTGAAGTATAGGGTTAGTGGTTTTTATTCAGCCAGATAATGTTTTTTTTAAGTTGAAATATTTAATTTAGTTGTCCTTTATGTAATGAGAAATCTATTTCTCTGTGAGTGAATCAGAGAGAACCCAAGGTCTTACATATGAAAGGTAAGTGTTCTACCACTGAGCCACACCCCAGCCCCTCACTGGGGGATTCTAGGCAGGGGCTCTACCACCGAGCCACACCCCAGCCCCTCACTGGGGGATTCTAGGCAGGTGCTCTACCAATGAGCCACACCCCAGCCCCTCACTGGGGGATTCTAGGCAGGAGCTCTCCCACTGACCACACCCCAGCCCCTCACTGGGGGATTCTAGGGAGGGGCTCTACCACTGAGCCACACCCCAGCCCCTCACTGGGGGATTCTAGGCAGGGGCTCTACCACTGTAGCCATACTCCAGCCCCTCTACTGCTGAGCAAGGCTATCTGTCCCTTGCTGGGGATTCTGGGCAGGGGCTCTACTGTGGAGCTGTGTTCTCAGCTTAACACATTTGCATTTAGATTATCAATCCTGCATCGCTTTTTGTTTGTGCTCCGCCTCCCCGTCCTGCTTTTGTACTTTGTCATGGAATAAACTTTCCCTTCTGTTTCCTCTCTCCTCATTATCTTGGTCACCTGGTGTGCTTTTATGTGGTTCTTCTTAGTGGCTCCACTGCTGATGAGAAGATAGGCTGTTATTATCAAAATCTAGTAAAAATTAGTACATCCCTCTCTGCCCTAGGTCTGGCCACCTGAGCCGTTTGCTCCTGCTCTCTTCCTTAGCCATAGGCTCACGGATGTTGACATGATATGAAGATGAACGTATACTGATAAACATGTCAAGCGTGTGTACACTTGCTCAGAGATTCAGGAAGTCATGGCTCAGGCTGGTGTTGAACTTCCTTGGTAGCCGAGGAGGCTAACCTTGGACTTCTGGTCCTCCTGCTTCTGCCTCCTGAGTTGAGATTGGAGCTGCGCAGCACAGGACTGTGGTGCTGTTTATACACATGTATCAGTGTTTGAACTTGGAAGTTGAGCCTACTCTCTTGCTTAACTGTGGTCCGTTTGTTACAGTAGTGAACCAGTATCTGTAACTTAGTCATGTCATGGCTGTGCCGAGCAGCAGAAAGGGTGTACTTTGGTTTCAGTCCATTATGGTGGGGCAGGAAGGCATGGGGTGGGAACAGCTTATGGCCGTGGCAGCTGGAGTATAAGGCCAATTGCTCACATGTGAATGGATCCCAGCCCAGGTGATGATACAGTCAGTCCTCTCTGGAAACACCTGATTGGCACACCCAAAGCTGTGCCTCAGCAATGCCCAGGCACACCTCCCCACCCCACCCCCCTGTCTCCTTTTTCTTCTTCCATGGTTTATTTTTATTAATTTAAAAATTAGGTGTATGCATGTGTCTTTTGCAGGGAGGGTAGGTATGTGCATGTGAGTGCAGGTGCCTGCAGAGGTCAGAGGTATTGGAAATCCTGGAGCTGGAATTACAGACAGTTTTGAGCTGCCAGATGTGGTTGCTGGGAACGGAATTCAGGCCCTCTGTAAGAGCAGCACACACTCTAACCACTGAGGCATCTCCCCAGCCCCTTGAGGCCTTTATTAATGTATTTAAGTTGATAATTGGAGTTAACCATCACTGTTTTGTTATTAAAAGTACATAGCTTACATTAACATTTATTCTTGTGCTATATAATCCTCTTCTCCTAAAGATGCATTATGTCTGCTGAGTTGCACAAGCTAGGCTCAAGTAATCCTCCTGCCTCAGCCTCCAGAGTAGCTGGGACTACAGGCGCATGCTATAGTTCCTGGCTGTAAGAGCACATTATAGAGCTGTCCTTACAGCACCAGGTAGGACACTGCTTTTGTCTGCTGAAGGTTTGTAGTGAACTGGCCTCCTCCCTCGTGGAGTCATCAAGTAGGATCCACGTAGTGGGACCTCGTGGGTCTGTTGCTTCACATTCATGGTTAATTCAGTTCCTTTAACAGAAGCAGGCTGTCCCGTTACACTGAGCTCCTGTCAGGAGTCACCCCAAAAGCAGCGACCTGGCAGACCCCACCAAGGGGTTTCCGAGGAAAGCAGCAGAGGGTGGAACCAGCTACAGTGACCCACAAGTTGAAGGAGTGACATCAGGGCTGCAGCCTTTTTGTGACAGTGAGGCCTCTAGAAGAGGTCTGGCTGTCATGTTTAGAGCACTAACAATTCAGTTTAGAGCCAGGGATGTTTCTATGTGTTTCAGTCAAGGAACTAAACACCTTCATCAGGACATGGCCTGGCAGGGCGCTGGATTGGGTTCAGGGATGTCCAGCTGGCCTGGTCACAGCACTACGGTGCTCTGTGTCTCACACTTGGATCAAGGAGGAGCAGGCACTGGGTGTGTTCCTGAGTTTTGGTGGCTGGGTCCACACAGGCACTTGACCTACTCTTGTGAACACTAGCTGCGCCTGCTTCCTGCGGTAGTGCTGTGTGTTCTTGTGGCCGTGGCTCTCTTTTGGTGTGTGTTTGTATATAATGTGTGTGTGACTGCAAGTGTGCATGTGCCACAGCACACACAAAGGGGCCAGAGACGGTCTCAGGCATCCGTCCTCACCTCTCCACTGTTTGAGGCAGCATCTCCTGTTCAGTGCTGCTGGTCCATGAACGCAGCCTGGGATTCTCCCATCTTCCCCTCCCAGCTTGCTGTAGGAACACCGGGATGACATACAATGTGGGGCTTTACGTGGGTTCCGGGGATTTGAAGTCAGGTCTTTACACTTGTGCAGCAGATGCTTTGCCTCCTGAGCCAGCTCCCCAGCCCTCATAAACTTCCCACATTTTTCCTCCTGGATTGTTTCAATCATCCGACCTTCATTTTGCTTTCCCTGGTTCCTGTATGGATTTTCACTGATCTCTGTTGTAGCTTTTATTCTTTCCTTCTGCTTGCTTTGGTCTCACGTTATTCTCGTATGCATGGTTTCTCTCCTGGAAGCTTAGGTGATTTTAGACCTTTGTAAAACACACATGCAGGGCCGTAAGTTTCCCTCCTAGCCAGCATTTGCTGTGTTCCACAACTTGCAGTAAAGTAAATTGTCTTCTTATTGTTCAAAACCATTGTTGAGTTTCTCTTGAGTTGTTCCTTTGGCTGTACATTAATTACAAGTTGTTTGTTAATTTCTGTGCATTTGGGGACCTCCACCCCCGGCTCTTTTGTAACCAATGCTCAGTTTAATTCAGTGGCAAAAATTCTTCTCTTCTCCATTTCCTGCAATGTCATTTCTGGCCCCAGAGTGCTGCTTTGCAAGTGTTCCCTGTTATCTTGGGTACGGCATGGGTTCTGCTGCTGGGTATGATGCTCTCTGTCACTGTCAGGCCAGATGATTGATGGCACAGTTTGGGTCAGTGGAGTCCTTACTGATTTTCTGCCTGTTTCAGATAGAGAAGTGTTGAAGTCTGACATGTACCAGGGGTTCATCTGTCTCTCTGTGCAGTTTGATCTGTTTGTGCTGGGTGTGTCCTGCCAATCCGGTGTCAGTGAGTCTGTGTGGAGGGCGGGCATATCTTCCCATCACTGTGTAGAGCCGGGTTCCTTTCTGGTGCTTTTTTCCTGGTCCATTTGACATGCAGAAAGCTCCTCCAGCTCTTTAAAAAACATGTTTGTGTGTGTGTGTGTGTGTCTGTCTGTTTGTCTGTCTGTGTCTGTTCACGTGAGTTGCAGATACCTTGGAGGCCAGAAGAGGGTGTTGATTCCCTTAGACCTGGAATTGCAAGGGTTGTGAGGATACCCATTGTGGGTGCTGGGAACCAAACTCAGGTCCTCTGTGAGAACAGGAAGTGCTTTTAACCACTGAGCCACCTCTCTAGCCCAGTGGTTTGCAGCCTTCCCAATGCTGCCACCCTTTAATACAGTTCCTCATGTCGTGGGGACCCCAACCATACAGTTATTTTTGATGCTACTTCATAACTGTAATTTTGCTACTGTTATGAATTATAATGTAAATATCTGTGTTTTCCAGTGGTCTTAGGCGACCCCTGTAAAAGGGCCATCCAACCCCTCCAACGGGGTCGTGACCCACAGGTTGAGAACTGCTGCTCTAGTCCCTCCTGCTCTCTTTTGATTGGAGTTAGCATGGTATATCTTTCTCCATTTACCTTTAATAGATGTGTCTTTTCGTTCAAAGACCACTTCTTGTAGACAGCATATAATTAGGTCTTGTTTTTTTAATGTACTCTGACAGTGTCTTCTAAAGTGGCCTGCTTAGATTAATTGGTGTGCTTAGATCATCCACATTTAAAATGATTGTTGACATGGTTTGCTTTATACCCCATGTTTGTCCCCGTTTTGTGCTTGGTCACTGCTCTTTGTTTCCTTTCTCTTTATCTTCTCCACTTCATCTGCCTTGTTTGGTTTTAATTGCACATTTCTTATCGTTCAGGTCCTCCCCCTCCCCCACTTTGGCAGCACATGAATTAGGTGGCTTTTTCTTCCCTTGTACTGCCTTGGACCCAGGGCCTTAAATATGCTAGAGAAATGCTCTACCTTTTATCCACACCCAGCTCTTCACTGGGGGATTCTAGGCAGGGGCTCTACCACTGAGCCACACCCAGCACCTCACTGGGGATTCTAGATAGGCACTCCAGCCCCTCACTGGGGGGTGGGATTCTAGACAGGCATTATACTTTGGAGCCACACCCCTGCTGTGCAGTCCACTTCTTAACATTTTATTTTAAGATAAGATCTTATTAAGTTTCCAGGCTGACCATGACCTTACTCTGTAGGTCAGACTGGTTTTGAACTTGATGTCTTTCTCCTTTAGTTTCCAGAGTAATGGGGATGACAGTCCTGCATCAGTAGGTGTGGCTAGTTTTGTTTTAATGGTTGTCTAAATGTTGGTCATAGACATTTAGGAATATGTTGTCTAGGGTTGACAGCACTGAATCACTTTACAGGTGAAGGAATGATCTCAAGCTCTCTGAACTATCCTTAACCCCCCACCCAGGACCACCATAGTCATGTAATGTGCTGGCTTTAAAGGTTTCCTTTTATTATATCTAGGGGTGTGTGTGTGTGTGTGTGTGTGTGTGTGTGTGTGTGTGTGTGTGTGTGT
>CABHPQ010000942.1:52368-72227 GCA_902168405.1 Peromyscus aztecus | reverse complement strand
GAACTGTCAATTTTGCTTTCAAAGGAAAAACTATCAATTTGGCATTTATTAAGGATGAGGGAGGCAGAGTAAGTGATGTAAAGGACAAATCAAGATTCGGGCCTCTTTTCCACTGTGAGGGCTGCTAGCAGTAGAGGACAGGGCTACCATGCCAGGCACCACATTTTCTAGGCACCGTTGGTTTATCCTGGAACCAGTGACATGTTCTTACAAAAACAAAATCAAGGAGGAATCCATGGATCAAAGAAGAACAGAGGCCAAGATGGGAAAACATTCGATATGGAAGCTGCCTGCCAATCAAAAGAGACGTGTGTTTTAATGAAATAAATATATATATTTGATTTAGCCATTAGGATTTTGTAGTTGCTTCATTATAGCAGTTTGTCTTAAGTACCAAAAATATTCACTGTAAAACAAAATTATGCAAGGTGTTTGTTGATTAAGTCTCGAAGTAAATAAAATATCTGAAGTCTATTCTTTTACATTTCTTTTCCAAATGTATCATTTTTTTATAACACTGATACTAGTTTGGTCTTTCAATATTACAGGACAAGAAATATCCAAGAACAAATGAATGAGTAAGGTTTCTTAGAAATCAAAGATCTGGTAATATGAAATGTAGCTTCAGGGTACCAAACTCAGCACAAGGTTTAAAAGAATGACTACAGTAACTTTTTAGCCTCTCATTTGCTGTGAGTTCCATAGAGTCTAATCTCAGTACACAGATGGTGCTTCACAGGGATCCTAAGGAGGAAAACATAGTGACCATCATCAAGAATAAAAGTGACCCACAGTTTTACTTGATCTCTTTTGTTCACTTCCAAATTTAGAATATATATATAATTTATAATATAGAATCTCTGAGGAAGGTTGCAATAGTAATGTCAGCCTTAGCTAAGAACAGCCCAGCACAGTTGATGCGCAAAACATAGCTAATATAGTAAGTGTAGATCAAAAGATATTTGGACCTAAAAATCTTTCAAATGTAGCTCAGTTGGTAGGGGACCTCCAGCATTCAGGAAGGCCTGGATTCAATCCCCCAACACTGCATGAACCAAATGTGGCAGTGCACACTTGTAATCCCAGTGCTCCAGAGTGGATTCAGGAGAATAGTAAGTTCAAGGTCATCCTTGGGCTACATGAGACACTATCTCCAAAAGAAAAATTTTCAAAGTGATGGGATAAATTTATAAGAGCTTCTTATTTTGTGATTCTAGACTCTTTTGAAGAAATAATTAAAAGGTATTTCCTGATGCTCCAAAAGCAAAACCGTTTCATAGCTAATGGGGAAAGTCTCTGAGGCTAACAGTGATGCAAAGACACTCTGTGATGCTATGAACTATGATACAAAGCAGTGACTGTTTACTACATATGGTGCTGTGTGGATGCTTTTTTGATAACACTGCTCACAAACACAGATTTGAAGAACAGAAAGATGCATTGGCCTCTATAACCCCTACAAACATCTTTGACAAAAGCAAAGTGCCTTGCTGCTAAGAAAATAACTGCATCTAATATAATAACAGGGTTCCTTTATAGTTCCAAATGCTCTCTTTCCTGCGCTTAAGGAAATCTTCTCAGAGGCCCTGTCAAAGGGAGGTGTCTCTTTGGACAATTTTCCTAGGGTGCTTATGTTTAAAACTCCTACAGAAGGAAAAGCCCTGTAAAGATGTGATCCTTAAAAGTGAACAGGTTGACTGCTTTTGCCTACTGTGAACATGAGAAGTGGGATTTAGAATTCAATCTATTATAGTTCCTTGAAAGAATTCTTTTTCTTGGTATGAAATAAAACACATAAGAACTCATTAGGAATAGCTGAATATGAAGTAAGAATTAAAAGGGATATACCACTCTTTTCAGATTTAGCCTAAATATATTTATGTATATAAGTTTTGAGTAATATTTTTAAAATTAATCCATATTCATGGTGTCTTAGTTAGGGGTTTCATTGCTGTGAAGAGATACCATGACCACAGCAACTCTTACAAATGAAAACATTTAATTGAAGGTGTCTCGCTTACAGTTCAAAGGTTCAGTCCATTATGATCATGAAGGGACGCATGGCAGCAAGAAGGCAGATGTGATGCTGAAGCTGAGAGTGCTATATCTTGCAGGCAACAGGAAGTTGACTAACTGTCACACAGGGGGAAGTTTGAGAAAAAGAGACCTCAAAGCCTGCCCCCACAGTGATACACTTCCTCCAAGACCACACCCACTCCAAGGTCACACCTCCTAATAATGCCATTCCCTTTGGGGGCCATTTTTTTTTTCAAACCACAACATATGGGTTGTAGTGGAAAGTATTGGTGAAATTATTAAGGCCACTCCATGTAGTTAAAAGGGAGGTTTATTTAGTGGCGTAACTTACAAATGAAGGGATAGGTAGGTTGCAGGGTCTGGGGAAGACATAGCGCAGTCTGGCGGTGTTCTCTGGAGAACTCTGCTTGGTCTATCTCTAGCGTCTAGGGTCCAGGAACCAAGAGAAGCAGCGCATCCGGATCTCGGGTCTTCAGGATCCTCTCTTGGCCCCGCCTTGTAGGTGTGACAGTTACCGAATCCTCAATAGAGGTTGGAACTTCCAGATCAAAGCTGGAATGGCTACCCACTACAGGAAAGTCAAACCCACAACTCTAATTTGGGAGTGGGAAAAAAGGGTGGTTATCTAGACAGCATGTGTTCTGGCATTTGCTCTTCCTGCCATGAAGAGTCTGTTCCCTTAGTAATTGCTATAGATATAGATTTAGAGACCTCTCTCCTAATCATATCAGGTAAAAGTTCAGACCTTAAAGAGAAGAGCTTCATGGCACATTATGAGTTGTTATCTTCTACGTCTTTCAACAGGAAGTCTCCTTAATCATCTTGCCCCTTCTAGATGTCTAATTTTCATACTTCCACCAACAGTTCCCAGGCCTCCCTCCACCTCAGTTAATTGTCAAATCTAGAGGTTGGCATTACACATCATTAGTAAACAGATGACTTCAAACTCTCTATTCCAGCCCCAACTTTCTCCAGAAGCCTAGACAGGATCAACTGAGACCTACTTGGCATCTCTAACTTAACATTTGGTAAGATTCTCAGATGTAGAATGATTGAAACAAAACTGATTTCCTCTGAAAACAAAATAAGAGCAAAGAGCCTTGCCCCCACCCCCCCCCTCTCTCTCTCTCTTATGCCAGTGCACACCACTGCAATTTCTCTTTCTTGCTCCATCTTCTGTCTCTGCTTTAAAATATTTTCTAGATCAGAACTAGCCTTGTTGTTATCTTTCAGCAGTAAAGCCCTAACTACTCCAACAGTAATAAAAAGACTTCATTAACTATTCCATCCCAGAATCCCCTCTAGTCTACACACCTCATCTCCCATCCTCAAGACTTTCTTCTTTATGGAACACTGTCTCCCAGTCATGACAGAGAAGGATGCTCATGAATCCAAACTCTCCCTAAGAGTTAGAAAGTTAATGGTTGGTGAAAGGAAGTGCACATGAGGCCATGCTCCTCTCCAAAAACAGATAGTTAAACAATTGCTAAAAGAGTGATCTTCTTCTGTGACACAGCCAAGCATAAGATATACATGCTCCTGTAAGTAACCCCTCACCTGTGACCTTGCCAGCAACCTAACCAAAATCATTATTTTCTACAAGCTATAGTTGAGTGGAACCATTTCTTTGATCTGTCCTTGGTGCCCTGTTCAGGATGAATAGATAGATGTCCATTTGTCTCCACAGAAAATTTCACACATTCTCAAATACGCAAAGCTGGTTCTTTTTGCTATATCCTAATTATACAAATCTAGTTCTTTCCTTACCACTGTACAGTTCTTAGTCTGAATCCATGGAACTCTCTAAACTGCAATCTTTAGATTACTTGCTCCGTCATTTCATCCACAGATCCTCAAATGTCACCTCCTCCAGTGGATTACCTTTAACAATGCCTCCAAACCATAGGTCGCTGTGCTCCCCTCACTCTGTTTTATGGATATAGTTGACCTCTACCTAAAGTAATATTATTTCATTTTACCTACTTATGATTTAAGTCTCTGTGAGAATGTGGATAGCTTGCCTTTCTAAACTCTGTCTTCTGTAACAAGAATAATATGTACCATATTAAAAAAAACAGTATTGGTAAAATGAAAAAAATGAATACATGAAGAAATGAAAGAAAATTTGTTATGTTGGCTGTGATCTTAGGTGACACTGTATGACTAAGACAGCTATTATCTCATCACCTGTTTGCCTTGGTAAATTCTATGTGTGTATACACACATGTGTGTATATCTGTGTAATTGCATGTGTGTGCATTTGGTTGTGTTTGTATGTGTGTATGTATGTATATGTGTGAAAATGTGAGTGCATATATGTACATGTGTGTAGATGTTTGTGTACATGTGTGTGTAAATTCATGCATGGGTGTATATGTGTGTATTGTGTGTGTGTGTGCACACGTGCACTTAAAGGAGGCAGCTTTGTGGTTAAGGAGCTACTCATCAAGGAGTACCAATCAAGAATGGCAAGTAGTGACCATGATTAAGTCTAATGGCAGAGAAAAGAGACTTTCTGCTAAAGTTCAAGTTTCCAGGAAAACTGAGATCAGCACTGGTTGTTCAAGGTGCTGATTTACATAGATAAACTTGGATATACATCTTTAAACAAAAAAAATGTATAAGGTTTCTACTTTTTATTTTTCAAGAATAAAACAGGAACAATCCTGAAATAAATTTTCTGGAGTAAGCAATAGAAAGTAGCTATTAACCTAACACAGCAGGAAATACATTGGCCCTAGTTAGAAATGTATACTGTTAGAATGCAATACATAGAATTTGCTTATAGATACTAGCATCTCTTTGCAAAACTGAAAAGAGGGAAAAAAGATTCTAAAGTAACACACAAAAGTGTGTTCTGATTGTGTACTTTGTTCAAAGACAGAAGAATGGGGTTTACAGAAAGACACAACTGTGCCTACAGAGAACACATTATTTCATGTGCTAAGGGCTCTTCA
Organism: Peromyscus aztecus; assembly: GCA_902168405.1. Lineage (NCBI taxonomy): Eukaryota > Metazoa > Chordata > Mammalia > Rodentia > Cricetidae > Peromyscus > Peromyscus aztecus. Next base: position 67,233 of record CABHPQ010000942.1, on the reverse strand, counting down.
ATATCCTTGTCTTTCTTTTCGCAGATGGGAAGGGAGTGAAATATTCAATTACTTTCTAATTGCTTAAAAAAATCCAGAGTACAATGAAACCTATGCAGTCGCCATGAGCCCTTTTCACATATCAACTGTGCTGTTTGCCTTCCTCCCTCCCTCCTGCCAGTAACTTAAGCTTGAGAATTGTTTATGAAGCTTAACCCTGATGCAGATTGACTCTAATAATTCTGAGAAGTGAAAATAGAATACTTCTATCTATATTCATTAGAACTGCATCAAGCCAACCCACCATGTGATACCCAGAATTTTTGTCCCCAATATAAAATTATCAGTAGATAGTGATATAGAACTGTTGGAAAACAGTCAGTTGCTGTGGATACTGCTCTATATGCTGTGAATGTGTTGCTCTGATTGGTTAATAAAGAAAGTGCTAATTGGCCAGTAGCCAGGCAGGAAGTATAGGCAGGACAAAGAGAGAGGAATTCTGGGAACAGGAAGGCTGAGTCAGGAGTCACCAGCCAGACACAGAGGAAGCAAGACATGAAGGCAGAACTGAGAAACGGTACCAAGCCACATGGCTAAACATAAATGAGAATTATGGGTTAATTTAAGATATAAGATCTAGCTAGCAAGAAGCCTGAGCCATTAGGCCATACAGTTTTAATTAATATAAGCCTCTGTGTGTTTACTTGGGTCCAAGCAGCTGCAGGACTGGTGGGTGAGAGAGATTTGACCTGACCATGGGCCAGGGGAGACACAGGAAAACTTCAGCTACAGTCAAATCTGTGTGTTCCTAGAATCCACACACTTGCTCTTTAACTTTCTTAGTTATTTTCAAACACACTTACCATAAGGTGTCAATATCACAAATCAGGCATGCATTCAATGCACCTCACCAAATGAACACCACAGCTCAGCAACACCACACTCTGTACAATATTAACTGTTCCCCCAATTATAGTGTGGCAAACTGGGAGATGCAGTTGATGACACTTTGAAATGTCACAGGCTATCATTAATTCATATCACTAGCCTGGAGAATGAAAAAAAATCAAAATTTGAAGTGCAGTTTCTACTAAATACATGTTGCTTTCACACTGCTATATATTCAGAAGGCCATTATGAAAATCCTGAGTCCAAAGTTGTCTGTATCTCTATACAGACACAGTGGAATATAACAGAACCTTTCATAAAATTCATGTGCATTCATATCACAACAGATAAATAATGACCAAAATATTGTTCATGGTCAGGTATCAAGAAACTTTGTACTCTACATTAACCAGATTTAACTCGTGTGGCACAAGCTCTCTTTCTTCCAAGTGCCAATAGTGTTTTCTCAACATACTTGGCAAAGGAATCCAGACATTCCTTGAAGAGGGTCTTCAGTAGTCCTTAGGAACTGAGCACTACTCAGATTACTCTCACTGCATTGCCATGTAGAGCTAAGTGGACCCTTATGCTACATATTCACTGGCAAATGTAATAGAGAAGTTACTTAGGTTTTAGATGTAAAGGCCAGTTTCATATCAGCTCTCCACTCTACATGTGTAACATCACCTTGAGGAGAAATTCGTTATCAGGGACTGGTGAGAAATTGAAAGCAACCCCTGTAGCAGGAATTTTGATCACACTGTGACATTCCAAGACTGTTAAAGTTTACCTTGAATCAGGAAATGGAACTAGCAACTAGCTGGCCAGAATTGGCCATAAAGAAGCCAGCAATTTGAATAGAGAAGATGCACAGGAAGGAAAGGGTGGGGACTTGAGTTTGGCTTTTCCTTTTGGTCTTGGGACAAATGAAGAAACTTGTCTCTTGCTGGGCCTCTGGCTAAAAAGTAAGATCAACTGGTTGCTTCTCAGTTTCTCTGACCTAGCAGGTATTCACCCCCCACATCTGACTTCTGAGTCTTTGTTGGTAAATAGAACAATAGAAACTTAGAGAGTGGCAGAGCCAGGGCTGCAGGACCAGAAGGTTCTCTATGCGATGGCCTGAGTGGCAGCAGGACATTGGTTGTGGGGCCATGGGGCCACAGACTATAATTAAAATATCAGTGGATTTGTGTGCAGCTACTAAACAGACAAAAAAAACATCATTTGGTGCTCAACACCTGGCATGACCACACAGATGGAAAATCATGCCAACCAGTGCAACCACAGTCACTGCCTGGGCCTCTGTGAGAGCCAAGATTCCAAAATCGAAAGACGGGCTCAAGCCCTCTACTGATGGTGCTGTTTCTGTGGACAAAATGAGAAGGCAACACATTTGGTGAGACACCTGGGAAGTCGTTAAAGAAAGTTAAATAATATTAAAAAGAAAAATCTTTCCCATGTTAAGAAACATAAATAATACAATACAGGGAGTTATGACTCTGTATAGTGTTACTATGAATGTCTTACAAATGGACAAAAGAAATTAGGGAATAAACAACTTAGCTAGGATTGACATAATGCCAATTGTAATTTCTATAAGTTTGGTAATTCATATTTGATCCTTTAAAAGTGGTTTGATAACACTGTGAAATATGAAATTTGACTAATATGATATAAGATTTAGAAAGACTTACTACTGATAAGATATAAGCCTTAAAAAAACTTACTAATGAAAATGAGAAAAAAATTGCCTGATAAGATCCAAGTCTTAGAAGAACTTACCATTGTTGAGATACAAGCTTTAGAAAGATTTCCTACTGATAAGATACAAGCCTTAGAAAGACTTAATAACCAAAATAACAAAAATACTTAGAAACAGACAGAGGAATTTAGAGCAGAACTTACTACATCATTGCATTATGAAACTGAAGAGGAGTGGTCCAAGGTTATTAGAAAACCAACCTTAATTTATCTAGTGACCATACAAGAATGATCACCAGATGATAGGTACCAAAAGGCTAGGTAAAAGTTAATTGGAATTCTGTAGAAATGTTAGATTTGAGGAAGCAGTCATTTCATATAGTATGCATTCACCCTATGTGAAGCAGATGTTAAATTCATGGGCAAGTTGGAACAGAATTATTCCATAAGACGGGTAAGGTTTAGTTACAGCAATATTGGAAGCTATTCCTCAGTTACAATGAAAAACATGGTAGAGAAAAGAAGCTAGGGTCATAGAACAGCAAAGTAGGGCTAAAAGCATTGAAATTTCTTAAGACTAGCTTCTCAATGAAGACCAATATGGTGATTTGCAAAGATAGTTTAGATTTGATGATCACACCTTGGCTCTATGCCTTATGCCAATTTTGAATGCTTGGGTCAGGATTGAAGAATCAGAAAAAAGGAGTGAATATTTATTAAAATTATACAAGCTCAAAAAAAGCCTCCACTGATTTTTTTTTTACAAATATTGAGTTCAGCTGTAAATAGAATGATATCAGATACAGAAGTTAAACAAATATTAATTGAATCTTTGGTTTTTGAAAGTGCTAATTCAGAATGCAAAAGGGTGATTAGGCCTTTAAAGGGAAGATCAGTATCCACAGATGAATTGATCCAAAATACAGCTGATAATAGATCTCACACTTATGATGATACTTGGATAGGAACAGTGATTTCCAAAAATTTCAAAAACAAAAATCAAGCTGTCAGATGTTTTAATTGTGGTATATAAGGTCATTTAAAAAGAGATTGTAGGCAAGCTCTTCCTAGAAACAGTGTTTTTTCTAGAGATACTCCAAACAGAAGGCCCCAGTCTGTTGGCAGACATTTTCTGTTGGCAAAAAGCTACAAGCAAAGTAGCCTTTTGCCAACAGAAAATGCCCTGATGGGCCTCCTGTAGGCCGTGTTATCAATTTTGGTTCCATCATTCCCTGTTAGCTCCAGAGAAACTCATCCACAGAGCAATTAAAAGACTTAATACCTGTTGTGAAAAACCATACTGCTCTGGATGTGAACAAAGGCAGAATAGCTTCAATAGATAAACAAAAAGTTCAGGAGAGACCAGAAAACAAGCATTTTTTTGATCAGAGACCAAAGCTAAAAATATGAATAAATGGCATTGAAACTAAGGGCTTGGTAGACACAGGTGCAGATGTAACAATAATTTTACCAAAATCTTAGCATCTAGATTGGCCTCTTCAGGTCATCTGAAAAGGCACTGTACGCAAGGTACCCCTAGAAATTATACTTATTCTAGAAATAATCCAAACAGAAACCCCCAGCCTTCTGGAGTATGCAGAAGGTGTGGCAAGGGCCAGCATTGGACTAATGAATGCAGATCAACAAGGGACAGGCAAAGTAACTGTTTGCCATCAGGAAATGCCCTACTAGGCCTCCCGTAGGTCCTAATATCAAACTTGACTAAATCATCCCCTTCCAACACAGGAAACTCCTCCACAAAGTAATTAAAAGATTTAATGCCTGTTGTTAAAAACCATATACTACTCTGGATGCCAGAACAGCTTTAGAAGATAAAACAAAATTGTCAGAAGAAACCATAAAGCAAGAATTTTGACAAAATTCTATAAATTATCAAAGCTCAAAGCTAAAAATATGAATAAATGGCATAGAAATTAAGGGTTTGGTAGATACAGGTACAGGTGTAACAATAATTACACCAAAATCTTGGTATCCAGGTTGGCTTCTTCAGAAGGAAAATATTCAGCTTCTACAGATTGGAACTTTATTTCAGGTAAAATAATGTGTAGAAAAGGTTTCTGAATTGATTCTAAAAGAAAAATTGAGACTTCATCAATAAGCAGGAATAGACCTAACAGAAATTGTGGTACCTTTTACTACTGCTGAAATTACCATTATGGGAAGAAAATGAACATTGGCAAATATCTTGCAGTAATTTTTTGGAAAAGATTAGCAATAAATATCTCCAAACAAGAGACTTCAGTTTATAAAAAGAACTAATTGGATTCTCCCTCATATAATAAAAGGAATGCCAATTTCTGGAGCCCCTACATTTTATACTGATACAAATAAATCAGAAAAGGCTGATTATAAGTCAAGAAAATTAAGTACAGTGGCTCAAAGCCTTTATGATTCAGTTCAAAAATCAGAATTATATGCTACTCTCATGGTATCATTAGATTTTCCACAACCTCTTAATATAGTTACTGGCTGACTCTCAATATGCATAAAGAGCTGTTTTACTTGTTGAAACTGCTGAACTTATTCCAGATGATTCAGAATTAACTTTGTTATTTATTCAACTATAACCAGTAATCAGAAATAGGAATCATCCCTTATATATAAGACATATCAGATCCCATATGGATCTACCAGGCCCTCTAGCACAAGGCAATGATGATATTGATCAGTTTTTGGTAGGAAGTCAGCTAGAATCATCAGAAATTTCATAAGAAACAGCAAAAACTTGAAGAAAGATTTTTCTATCACTTGGGAAAAGCCAAGAAAATTATAAGGAAAATGTCGTACGTGTTCTTTGTATAATCAAACTCCATTGCCTACAGGAAATAAACCAAAAGGTACTCAAAGAAATGAAATTTGGCCAATGGGTGTTTCATTTTTCAGAGTTTGGAAAAATAAAATATGTGCAACATACCATAGATACAAATTCAGGATTTCAATGGGCAACTGCTTTAAGTTCTGGAAAGGCTGATTCTACAATTACGTATTTGTTAGATGTCATGACCATTATGGGGATACCTGTACAAATTAAGACAGACAATGCCCCAGCATATGTCTCCAGTAAAATGAGCCAGTTTTTTGCATATTGCAACATAAAGTATATTAAAGGTATAGCACACAATCCTACAGGACAAGCAGCAATAGAAGGATGCAATCACACTCTAAAAGATGTGCTTAATAAACAGAAAGGAGTAATAAATACCTCCAAAGACAAATTACATAGTGTTTTACTAACTTTAAATTTCTTAAATGCTAATGAAAAAGGAACAATGGCTGTGTAGAGACATTGGGTAATAGAAAAAAAACTACTAACTTAAACCAGCCTAAATATTTTAAAGGTGTGCTGACCTCAGAATGGAAACCAGGATATGTGTTATATCTGGGAAGAGGTTTTGCTTTTGTTTCCACAGGCGAAGAAAAGCTATGAATACCATAAAGATTGATAAAGATTAGATTCAAACAAATAAAACAAATTTTTATTAAAAGAAAATACTTTTTCTCTTACCCACCCCCCACAAAAAAGAAAGAAATATTTTGTCTTAACAAAGATAAATAGGGCCAGTGAAAGAAAACCCTAGCCCTGATACCAGAGCCAAACAAACACACCAATTTAGGAATTGAAATCCAACCAATCCCTAAGCACAAAACCAGCCAATCCCTGAGCACAAAATCCAATTAATTTCTGAGCTTGTCTCAAGCTCAGGAATTGAAATCCTACCAATGCCCACCCTGACAATCTCCGCCTTGGAAAGACCTAACCTAAGAAACCCTATATATGTCCTGTACCTGTTCAGTTTGGGGACATTTCTATACTGGTCGAGACAGACACTTCCCTGAATTTCTCCCATCCAATAAATCTCTTGAATGAGGTTTATGGTAGGGACTTCCTTTCATCAGAGTGTAGCAAAGATGTAACAACTTTCACCAAAGCAGAGCTGTAAGATGTAGATGTAACCAACCGTCTTATTAGATAAGAAACACAGAGCCAAGGTAAAGATAAAAGCCCAAGAGGTCAGAGCTAAGAGCCTTACCGCTTGCCGCCAGCTAGCTTCTTCCGCCAAGAGACCTCTCCAAAAAGGGGAGCTACTTCCTGTGCATTTGTCTTATAAAGAGTTCTTGTTCTTCCTTCTCATTGGTCGTAAACCCAACTACGTGACTGCCTCGTCACGTCCTGTCTGTACAGACCTCCAGGTCTTCTATGGTTGGTATTGAGATTAAAGGTGTGTCTCCAATGCTGGCTGTATCCTTGAACACACAGAGATCTACTAGTTCTGCTTACCAAGTGCTGGGATTAAAGGCGTGCGCCACCACGCCTGGCTCTCGATATGGCTTGCTAATAGCTCTGACCCCTAGGCAACTTTATTTATTAACATACAAATAAAATCACATTTCAGCACAAATAAAATACCACTATAGTAAGACTCCTACTGGAGCAGAGCAGAATGTCTACATTTCTGCAGGGAAACTCCTTTAACAGAGAAGAGCTTTAACAACTTTCCTTGGAGCAGAGGAGAGATGTAAAGACTCTAGCCAGGGCAGACCAGAGCAGAAGAGCAGAACACTAACACTTTGGCTGGGGAAACTTTCCCTTGTTGGAGCAAAGTGTTACACTCTGGGGAAGCTGAACTGAGCTGTAACATTTCTCCAGAGCAGATTGAAGCAGACCTGTGACAACCTCACTAGGGAAATTATCTCCTGCTGGAGCAAAGTCCTTACACTTGCATTATGGAAACCTTTCCCAGAGCAAGGACTGTAACACTTTGCTGGTGAAACCATCCCCAACTGGAACTGAGTTATAACACAACTGCCAGGATACTTTTCCCTTCAGAGCTATAACACTTACAAACTCCCCAAACTTAGAGTTGGGTCAGGGTTTTGTTTTTGCCTTTCAAGGAGAATAAAAGCATCCAACTAAAGAATCTGGAGACCACTGGACAAATGAGACATCTGAAGAAGAAGGACAAATCATCAAAAGAAAATGTCCCAAGACAACAAATAAATTGTCCTTATGGTATAGCACTCATCCAACAGGGTAGAATTTAATAAATTTTCAAAAAAATTGTTTCTGCTGCTTTCTACAAACATAAAAGACAAGTGGTCTTTTTGTCTTCCCAATTCAATTAAAAATCAAAACTAGCTCTGGAGTTGGCATGTGGATCTCTCCTTCTCTAAACCCAAGCATGTTTATTAAAGGAACATCCAAAATCTCTGTCTAATGTCAGAAGAGCCACCTGGTATGTGGGACAGAAGAAAACCAATAAGGAACTATTTATTCTATTGTCAATAAAATAATAATCCTTTGGTCTTATTTTGACTCCTTAAAAATTTTTATGGTATAAATAGTATCTCAAAATTTATAAAATTATTATATATCTATACACGTAAACTTTCTGTTGTGGTACTAACTAATTCTAGAAATAAGCTTTATCCAGCTTCCTGTAAGTGATTTCAGACTTGAGCCTAAAGCAGGTAACTAGGAATTGTATACTCTGGGTATATTTAACAGATTGTCATCCTTTAACCTCTCTAAGATCTGTTGTATATGGCATTTAAAATGTTTAAGTTTTCTGCAGTGAACTGTGACCACTCCTAACAATGACCTTTGAAGTCTTCAAAAAAATGAGGAGGCCCCATAATGACAATTCCACCTGGATTGTGGTAACACCACTAATCTGACAAATGCCACCCAAAGATCAGCTTTAGACTACAAACTGCTCATGGCAATTTAAAAGCAGTTAACTAAAGTGATCCAGCCTCACAGACTACTCTACCCAAGACTTCAGAGAAACCCTGCACTTTCCCATTGCAGGAGACTGGACAATGAACCGATAGAGCTACCTCTCCCAGATCTTGACCATTATCTCAATTTTCTCAAGGTCCTCTAAAGATACCATTGCCCCAAGACAGCAGGAAGTAATTTTAAGAACATGGCACTCACCTTCCCAAGAGATAGGGTGGGTAGTTTTTGGTCATTCAGTGGGTTATGGATATTTGTCATCATTTAGGGAGGGTTAGTTGCAAATTGTTACCAGCCATGGTAAAGGAAAAAACTAAGCAAGAGAGATTGCATTCAAGGATCTCTTTCAAGGGTAGATTACTGAATCTACTTTTGCCAAAAAGCAACTACTAGTCTCAAATATTTTGCATTGGTGTGGATTTTTGTATATTGATACAAAATTAAGGTGATATATATACACATATACGTGTGTGTGTGTGTGTGTGTGTGTGTGTGTGTTTCTTCTCTTGTTTAAGGTATTGTACCTATGCTGCAGTTCATTTAAAAATGTAAAGTTCTAGTCCTTGAAAGCTATTATTACAAACTGTTTAGGATAATTTAAAAATGCAGATTAGTAATTAGTCATCTATAACAATCAAATGTGTAGTCATATTAAGTATGTTTTCAAGCTTAAAGAGATATAGCTTAGATAAATAGGTGGTCTTCAAACACTTCAGAAATCTACAGAATATGGCATTTAAGATGTGTTGATAATATAAGGCTTTTCATAATATTGAGATATATCTGCTCCTGGCAGTACCTGTATACTTCAAAAAGGGATGCTGTGCATCAAAGAACCTCTATATGGAGTTTGCTTTCTATGTGGCAAAACTACCCATTGGGCAAAAAAGTGCCCTTGCCTCAACTGCTGACAGTATGCTGTCCAAATTGGACAAGCAGGACACAAAAGAAGGTGATTGTGAACTTTACCAAGACTAGGTAGACCAGTCCTTCAAAATTCATGCTTCACAGAAAAGTGAATCAGACATTCTAGGCCTGTAGCCTGAAGATGAATGCCCCAATGTTGCAGAGGAACCTTGGGTGACTATCTAGGCAGCCAGCTGTTTCTTTCATTTCTGCAGTTTTGGAAGTTGCTTGGTCTGCAATTCCTGTTTACTCAGATAATATTATATCCTTCTCAGGTCTCTGGTGGGGTTGAAGAGCAGATAGTCATAGTTTTATAGTTTTCCTTGTTACCAAATTCAGAAAAGAAACTTACATAAGAGATACAAGTTTATAATGTTGAGAAACATAAAAGCTTAAGTTGTTTATCTAAGATGTTTTAAGATCTAAAAAGATATTTTTAGGATCATAATACAAGTTATGATAGAAAGTAGTTTAGTTATGAAACTTTGGACTCACTAAGATATGATAGATAAATATGTATTATCTATAATACATATGAACTGGACTTTGTGAATGTAATTCTTACCTGATAGCTGTCCTTGTTGTATATAGTTTCACTATATTAGAGTTAAAGCCTTTCCTTTTTATTTAGACAAAAATGGGGAAATGTTTCAGGAATTTTGTTTGCACTATGACATTCTGAGACTGTTAAATAAAATTTACCTTGAATCGGGGGCAGAACTAGTGACTAGCTGACCAGAATTGGCCATAAAGAAGCCAGCAGTTTGGATAGAGAAAATACACAGGAAGGAAAGGGTAGGGACCTGAGTTTGGCTTTTCCTTTTGGTCTTGGAACAAATGAAGAGATTTGTCTCTTGCTGGGTCTCTGGCCAAAAAGCAAGGTCAACTGATTGCTTCTCAGTTTCTCTGATCTAGCAGGTTTTAACCCCCATATCTGACCTCTGAGTCTTTGTTGATAAATAAAATGATAGAGACTTAGTTTAAGCCTTCACATTTTGGTCATGGCAGAGTAGCTGATGGGGTATTGACTGTGGGGCCATTTGGCTGAAGAATATAGTTACAATATCAATAGATTCATGTGTAGCCACTAACGTCAATTCCCCCTTGCCATTTCCACACAAACAGCTTTCCAGTGAAGCTGCATTAAGTTAGGCAATCTTCATGTGATAGTGAAAAGTCCTTCACATGTAATTTTTAAGATAATTAAATCCATTTACTTGAAGGTAAAGAAACGTTTTTTTAAAAACTCCTAGTAATTAGTTAATTTGTGAATTTACTTTCTTAAGAAAGAAAATACTCTTAAATGTTCTATATAAATACTAAGCCAAAAAGTTTCTGGCAATGTTTGAAGATTTGGAGGTTTGACTAGGGGTGAAAAATGGAGCTTAGAAACATCCTGGTGTAAGTAGTTGACAGTTTTGATCATTCTTCTCCTTAAGCAGGAAATTGGATTTCAGGGCCTACACTGTCTTAAGAAAAAAAAGCTGCATACATGTAGCTTACTACTCTGAATTCAAATGGAATGCTTTATAACAAAATGGAATTGTTTAAAAGGGAAAATTGTTGTCCACATGCTAGAACTGTGTGAGTAAAATAGATAGATTAGAAACTAATATACTAAAATGATGGAGAAACCAATTATTCTATGCTGAAGTGCCTGGGGGTGGAGGGACTCATAGAAGAGGGAGAAGTGAGGTGAGCCCCTGTGGATTATCATCTGAATAAAGCTGCAGGTGCCTTGGTGCCTTTCTGGTTTCATCTAGGTGGGAAAGGCACCTAGAATGTCAAAAGTATGGAAGAGAAGTCAAATTTATCTGTGGGAAGATTTTAGGAAATAGTTTCCTGGCTTTAGACTGATGAACAGTATTCTATCTTTGTTGCTTAAGTTTTCCTGCCTGACCCACGGTCAGGATAAATCTCTCTCACCTGCCAGTCCCACAGCCGCTCAGACCCAACCAAGTAAACACAGAGACTTACATTGCTTACAAACTGTATGGCCGTGACAGGCTTCTTGCTAACTGTCCTTATAGCTTATATCAATCCATTTCTATAAATCTATACCTTGCCACATGGCTCATGGCTTACCGGCATCTTTACATGCTGCTTGTCCTGGCGGTGGCTGGCAGAGACTCCCTCTGCCTTCCTGTTCTTTTTATTCTCTCTGTTAGTCCCGCCTACACTTCCTGCCTAGCCACAGGCCAATCAGTGTTTTATTAGCAACACATTTGCCATACAGAACATCCCACAGCACTTCCCCCATTTTTTTTTTCAAAAAGGAAGGTTTTAACCTTAACAAAGTAAATTACATATTATTTTGGAATTTGGGCATAGCTTCTCTTACTGCTTCCTGCTGGAGGGGGGCGCTGTATCTTATGGGGACACAAAGAAAATTTTAGGATCATGGAGTAGTCTGTGAGGGTGTATCGTCTGAGCCAGTTGCCTTGAAATGGTTCTGGATGTTGGATCATCTGAGCCATGGTGTCATCGGAGACTTTTCAGGTGGTCTTGGCTGGTCAAACCTGATGTATCTTAATCTGGAACGAATCCATAGCCTCTGGCTTTCTGTGGAAACAAAATCAGAGCTTCCTTTCCAAAGCAACATATCTTTACATCCAAATTTTGAAGTCAAGGTATCTTTAAAATATACATATTTGTTTAACTCAGCTTCCTTTACAATCAAATATCTCTCTGCAGTTAAGAATCCCAAAGACAACACAATGCAGATTCTCTGTGTGATATCCATCTTTACATGGCTTATATTTTATACTACCTTTACTGTCTCTTTAAAGACTTCATTTTTCAAAACTATCTATTTCTTTATATCTTGACTAGCAAGAGGCTAAGGAGGTCATAAGCTGTGTGTGGGGTGTGTGGGTTGTGTGTGTGTGTACATGTATATGTATCTGTGTGTGCACATGCTCCACGTTTTCATCCATAAGGTCACTCTCTAGACACACACTACTTGCTTAGCCAGTGAAGGAACATTGTAATGTCTTTTTTCTGAAGCAAGGCACAGACTCTCTCCAAGTTCTTTTTCAACATCAACTCTATGAACAATTGATATAGCATGAAAAATACTGGCAGTGTATCTGGTTTGGATACAGGTTTGATAGGCTTTGGAATGGAAGTTCCTTGCCCTAAGCAATAATTGTAATTCAGTTTATGCATTTACAAATCATGTAATTCAACTGCCTTTGCATGAAAGACCCATAACTCAGTCTCACTGGGTTTCTTTTCTATTGTTGAGGCTTGGCTACATCTCACAATAAATTGGAATGGGATCAAGTTTGTATTCAAGAAACCAAACATATATCTATGAAGTAACCACTGCTGAGTGATAGCAAGAGACTCCCATTAAGAACAATGGCTCCAGAAGTTAGAAGTTCTTGCTGCTCTTCCAGAGGACAGGAAATTTATCCCCAGCACCCAAGCCAGGCAGCTCACAACAGCCTATAATTCTAGCTACATGATGTCCTACATTGCCCTCTGGCCCCCACAGGTGTGAGTGAACACACCCACACACAGATACACAAACATATACATAATTCAAAATGAAATAGGCATTAAAATTACAAGGAGACACCAATCTTAAATACAGTGATTTGGCTCTATCTTTTCTAATCCTCCATTTTAAAACCAATTTTTCTAAGCTTTGGGTAGAAAGGGGGCTGTCAATATGGCCCTGTGGGTTAATTAAGGCACTTTCTTCCACCCTGATAAACTGAGTTTGATCCCAGGACCCATGGAGTGGAGATTTTCAGTTGTCCTCTGAAGTCTACATTCACACCATGGCATGCACATGGCAGAAGAGAAAACACACACAACAAACAAAAATTTAATGTTTAAACCTTTTAAAGAAAGGAGAAAAGATGTATGTGTCTCTTTCCATCATGAGATTCTTTGGCCTTTCTGCTGCCTTCCTGATACCAAGGCTTACTGTAAACCTGAAGGCCGAACCACTGTTTCTAGCTTTCTGCATGAAGCATGACTACAGGAAATGCTCTGACATCGATGACATCACCTGGAAAACTGTTAAGATTTCAGACATACTGAGTCAGAAACCAAACTGTAACAGGAACCCCTGATGATTTATAGACCTCACAGTTTAACTGTGGCTAAAGGATTCTGTCGCCAGCTGACATGATTTTAAACATAATTTGAAAAATGCTAGAAAAATTAAGGTTTTTGAAAAGTATTGATGGATAAGGCACAAGGCAAAGTTTTATCATTGGATGCAACAGGCACTGTGATTCTGGTAAGGCATGTGTGTCAGAGATGCTACACATACACACACACACACACACACACACACACACACACACACACACACACCCCACAAACGACACAGTGATGTTCAAAGGTCAGGCCAAAACAATACAAGACTTTTGTATTTCACCTGACAGCAGGTGAAAGAAGAACATCTTTGTGATTATCTCCCCATTGTGCCTAAAGGCACACACCAAAAAGGAGAATCTGAGGCTAGAAGAGCAGGCTTCCAAAGCTGAGGTCCGCGGTAAGTCCAGTGAAAGGGCAAGGACTTGACTTGGTGAGTTAGTGTATTAAAAAACAAGAGACTGATAGATTTCATGTAACTTTCTGTTAAATTCCAAACTGTGCCCTAAACTATGCAAAAAGCTAGAACCCCAGGAGGCTACATAGAGCCTGTTAAAGACCCATAAGTGAGGCAAACACAATGTCCTCTGGACTGTAAGGATATCGTTCTGGGGCCTTCCTTTGCTACGGTGATGGCTGGCTGTGGATTAGTGTGCTAGTGAGGGATCAGAGAGAAACACACACACACACACACACACACACACACACCAAACCTATTAAATCTTTTTCAAAAGCCATTGCTTGAAACCATGCAGACTATCCACCACAGTGATTTGGACTTTGTAAAGTTTGTCCTGGGGCCTAATTTGGCTGTGATGATGTCCTGCTGAGCCGTACATTGATCCAAACTGGCAAGGCCTTTCTTTCATTCTTAATCACAACATACATACTGTTACAAAATCTCATTTCCATAGAATTAAAGTAAATTAATAGTAACTATGTCATTTCTAAATTGAGCATTTTTCAGCTAAATTAAATGCATCATTAAAATTTGATGCATTAAAATTTGCTGAACATAGTACTGAGATGGCTCACTGAGTAAAGTGTCTACCACACAAGCATGAGGACCTGAATATGGGTTTGCAGCACACATGTAAAAGAACCAGGAATGGTAGCATGCTTCTGGAAGCCCAGTGCTGTGGTGGCAGAGATGGCTGGATCTCCAAGTATCCCTGGCCAGTCAGTCTAGCCAAAGCAATGAGATTCAAGATCAGTAAGATATTCTCTCTCTCAAAAAAAATGAGGATATTGATAGAGGGAGACCTCTAACCTTCACATCCACAAGCACATCTGTGCATTGGACATGTGTGCACATCCACAAACATGTACAGAAGCATATAACACACACACACACACACACACACACACACACACACACACACACACAAAATGTATGTTTGTGCATGCCAATAATCCCAGAACTAGGATGATAAAGGCATGGGGACCATAAATTTAGAGGAGAAGGAGAGGGAGAGAGAGAGAGAGAGAGAGAGAGAGAGAGAGAGAGAGAGAGAGAGAGA
>CABHPQ010000942.1:38670-52268 GCA_902168405.1 Peromyscus aztecus | reverse complement strand
GAAGAGAAGAGAAGAGAAGAGAAGAGAAGAGAAGAGAAGAGAAGAGAAGAGAAGAGAAGAGAAGAGAAGAGAAGAGAAGAGAAGAGGATTTGCTTGTGTGATGACTAATCTAGCTGGTCATCACACAAGCTGTTGAGAGCTTGAACAGAATGGAAGTGTGGAAGAAGGATGAATGATGAATATTTTCTTTCTTGTTACACTGAGATATTCGCCTTCTTCTGTCTTTAGATGTTAGGGTTCTTGGTTCTCAGACTGTTAGATCCTTGAATGTACACTTTCTCACACCTTCACTTTGGTTCTCATGCTTCTCAATCACAGCTGAATTTCAATCTATTGGCATGGCTGTTGCAAAAATACCTAATAATGGGTAATTCATAAAAACAAAAAAGATATATATTTCAGAAAGTTCTGGTATGTAGGGAGTCTAATATCAAAGCATCAGCAGGTTGAATGTCTGGTGAGGGCCTAGGTTCTGCTTTCAAGATGGTAACTTCTCTCTGCAGTCTCCCACAACAGAGAGCAGAAGGAAAGGGTGGATCTGGGTAGTTCCTTCCAACTCTCTCACAACAGCACTAACCTTTTCTTGGAGCAGAGTCCTCATGACTCAGTCTCTCCAGAAGACCACACTTTCCACTACTGTTGCATCAGGGATTAAGTTCCACACAGGATCTGGAGGGAACATATTCAGCCATAGCAAACTGGCTCATGTATCATTAGTTCTCTCAAGTCTCAGATGTTTAGACTCAGGCTGAGCTACATCATCAGCTATCTGGGGTCTATAGCAGTTGGGCAGACAGCAGATAGTTTCTTGACTTCCTGACAGCACTAAGAATTTCCACAATAAATCTATTTTGATATGACTAGATATGTACTACGAATTATATTTAAAATATTATCATATTGATTGATCCCGTTTCTCTGGAAAATTCTGATTAATGCAGGCGGATTCCATTCAATACATGTAAAAGCATAATCTAAACTTTATTTTTAATTGTCAGCATTTACCACATAGCCAAAATTACAGAATTTGTTCTAACAAGCTTAAGCTAGAAATTGCAAGTTCTACCTAAACAAGAGAAAGAAAGGACTTAAAATTTTCTTCTCTGTTCAGGCAAAGGTTAACTAGTATAGTGACAACTTTTGCTCAAGATTGGTCCTGAGACTGTACGCTTAGATGATGTGGTTTAAGTCTGTTGCAGACTTGCCTTTCATGAGCTTCCCTTTAGCCTGCTCCCATATTTTACTGAACGTAATTATGGGAGACTGTCACACAGACTCTGTCAGCCCATAGGAATGCTGTTAGCATAGTACGCACAGCCTCCCCAAATGCCTCTACAAAGACCCCTTACCCTCATCCTTTATTCCTTTACTTTTCAAAAGGTGTGTGTGTGTGTGTGTGTGTGTGTGTGTGTGCATGCGTGCGCATGCATGTGTGTGTTTGAGTGTGTTTGAAGGTCAGAGGTCAGAGGTCAGAAGACAACTCAGCAAAGTCAGGCCTCTCCTGTCACCTTGTGAGATCCCAGGACTGAACTCAGGTCATCAAACATGTGCGCAAGCACCTCTACCTGCTCACCATCTCAATGGCTCTTCTCTTACTTTCTAAGCTAATTTTTAAAATTACCTTAAAAAGTAGTTGAGTAGTATAGAATAATAGGATTTCATATTATTATTTACATTTATAGCCAAGAGATGTAGCCAGACTATGTCAATCAACAGATGAATGAATTTTTTAAAAAAAATGCTGCAAATATATAGTGGAATTTTGTTCAGCTATAAAGAAGAATGAAAATATGACATTTGTAGAAAAATGGATGGAACCGGAGATCATTATTTTAAGCAAAATAAACCAGTCTCAGTCTCTCAAAAATGCTGAAATTGTCATAGATGACATTGGCCAGGGGAGCTAAGCAGTTGATAGTACAGGAGGCATTATTGATGATATTTAGTGAGTTGTCCTACTTCTCAGTTCACATCTGTCACAAAAATGGGAGCATCAGCAGGAGGAGCAGAGATGACCTTTTTTGACTCCACTCTTGAAGTGGGCTCCATCTCCTCCATTGTGGTGAAAATAGTGTTAGACTCCACAACATACTTGGCATCAGCATCACCCTGTTCAATGTTGGCAGATCTCTGTTTTCTAAAAGATAGCCTTCCTATAGAAAAAAAGTTTCCCTTTCTCAGTCTTGATTGTGCTGTGGAACTTTCAAGAAATGTGTCAGACTGGAACATGTGACTATACAGTTTATAGCAAAACATTTATAGCAAAAATGGCTACTTTATCAGAGTTGAAGGTCCAATCCAAACCCATCCAGTCTGACTTTCACCACCAAGTCTCAGGGAAGAAGCTGGTATGGCACAAGAAAATGTAGCTGTATCTGGAACCAGGAGGAACCTGTCCTGCATATCTATTGCTTCTTGGTTTGCATTGAGACAAACCTCGCATATGACCTCTGCATCCAGTTATCTGGTCTTAAATGTCCATGAAATAAAACTTCAATCAGATTCAGTAGTTCCAGATTGCCTTTTGTCCTACATAAAGGATATTGTATCAGTCCAAGGAATGTAGAATGAGATGTGAAACTTACTTTGAGCCCAATAAAAGTATCATTTCTTCAGGAGAAAATTTATTTTTTATGTTGAATTCTCTCAGCACACACATATCCTGCCATAATACTGAGCCTCACTGCTTACTGGAAATTTCTAGTTATCATCTACTATGCATGTTATCTCCTCAACTGAGAATGTTCCTCTCCATTGATTATGGTCTTCATTTTATACAAGTGACAAATTACTTTTTTCTTACTTTTAAGATATTCATGACTAATTTATAAAATTTTATAAGATAAAAATGAGACATGCAAAGTGTCTTCATCTAAAAATCTGGGGATCTTAATTTCATAACAGTGCATGAAATTGAAACTCTTTTCCAAGAGATAAGAATATTCATTAATACTTCTCCATAGAGACAGCCCTGGAATTTGCTTTTAGCAAAATCTCTTCTAACTCTATAAATTGCTTTCCTTAAGGTTTGTCTTAAATAACAAAAGCATAATTACAGTTTATTTATTAGAAATATTACTGTCAATGAACAAAAGTTAGTACTACTCATTCTAGAAATTGTTTTTTAAACTAATTCATTGTACATCATGTGAATATTGGTGTGATTCTGAATATGAGTCAATGTATTTTAATTCTCTTCTACTAAATTGGAACTTAAAGTTGGTTATGAAACTATACATTATGATCTCTTATGGTATTTTATATATAATATATATATGTATAACTTTAAAATAATTTTCTTCGGAGGCTGGGGACATTGTCCAGTTGTTAAGACTACTTGCTGCTCTTGTAGGGACCTGGATTTGGTTCCAAGAACCCACATGGTGGCTCGCAACCATCTGTAACTCCAGTTCCAGAGGATCCAATGCCCTCTTCTGGCCTCTGCATGTACTGAGCACATAGTGTACATACATGCAAGCAGTAAACACTCACATACATGAAATAAGTAAATCTTTAGAAAAAGTAAAAATAAAATGTTTCATTTAAAAATGAAAATTCATTGTTTAAACATGGAATTTTAGCTGTGTTTGTTTCATTGTATAAACTATGTGAGAATCCATATTTATGCTATAAAACACTGACAAAATTGTCTTCAGGAAATTGCAGCTTTAAGTTAGTATGTTAGAGTTTATGTGTGATAAAATGCCACTATCTGCCCTTATCTACCTGAATTATAATGTCACATAGCATTCATTTAAATTTTAATGCACCTTACACTACTCAAATGTGTCCATTCTGATTGGAATTGTCCATCTGTGTTTATTCATAAACATCAAATAAGGAAAATTAAAATTTTTGATTACATTGAATATTAACCATCTGCTGTCTCAAAAAAAAAAAAAAGCAGGGCTCAGCCTTGTGAATGAGGTAATAATACAGTAACCAGTGCTATTGCTAAAGGAGGCTACAGGGTAGTGTAGGGCCTATTTGAAATATACAGACATCTGTTACCTTCATGAAAACCCACAGTGGAGGATCACGGATGAGACAGGGATAATGGTAAATGATGCCGTTGGTATGTGGAACTGAAGGCATGAAGGTAGGGACGTGATCAGTGACAAAGTAGCCGGGACACAGTCCTTGTGCTTTATGTACACAATGTAAAGCACTGAGATTTGGAACTGCATCCTAGTGGGTGCTGGCTTATATCTTAATCCTTCCTGACTTTGACATTAACCTGTGTATCCTTAATGGTCGTGCAAATGAGCTCCATTACTCATCCTTTGGATCATTTGATGATGCGAAGAAATTCATTTTTATCCTAAACTCCTTATTGCACAACAGCTGTACCCTAATAATCCTTTGTGTGTGTGGCTTTGAAATTCTTACTTTGTTTTCCATAATGATTATTGAGCAATACCAATAATCACTTACTTCCATATCTTATCTTCCTACTGTCTGCCATTTCATTCCCTCCATAGCACCTCAGCACTATTTTACAATGAACTTTTCATAGTAAGTTTGCCTTTGATGTTGGCAATTCTGCTTGTTTTTTTAAGGTTCCAACCATAAAGCCAGGGTTGCATTACACATATCATATCTCACTGCATATAATATATTAACCAACAGAGAAGCTCACCTGGTATTTTTTGTGACATCTGTACTGGCTTGAAACTCACAGTGATCCTCTTGCTTCAGCCTCCTGGGTGCTGGAATTGCAGGAATGCACTGCCACTGTCCACTGTAACTTCCTCAGAATGGTTGACAGAACACTAAGTCCTTCACTGCCCCTCCCTCCCTCTTCCCCTCCTTCTTTTCCTTGGGAGTTTAATCTGTTAAAGACTTAAAAGATGAGTAGTCAAGGAAAATCTCTATAAACAATTGGAACTCTTGTGAATTGTCTTCATAATGCAAATATTTTAGAACATCCCAAATTGGAAACAGAAAAGCAACAGTTTCTGACTACATGAGCATGGCATCCATAAAGGTTAGGGGACCCACATGTCCAACATTTAATTGTATGGGGATTATATATAGAAAATTCTTCTAGCAATGTCAGATAGATCGATGCCAGAAGATAAATGTCAGCTGAATGGAAGGATGAAAGAAGGAAGGGAGGGAAGGAGGAAGGAAGCAGGAGGGAAGGGAAGAAAGGAAAGACAGGAACTGGAAGGGAAGGAGGGAGGGAAGAAGAGCATTGGGAAAGAGTTCTGGGGAGAGCAGAAGGTGAAAGGAATAAAGTACTCCCACTTCATCTGCTGTTTCAGTTCACCATGTCAGTCTTGACCCAAAAACCAGTTGTCTTTGCTCTTTCGAGGATAAGGATAAATTTAGATACTCATCAATGTGAATACTTCATTCTATGTTTTTAGGGATATGTAAGACCATTTACCTTTCTATTTCTGGGGGAAATAAAGTAATCTGTGGGTTGAGCACTGAGACATGAGGTTGAGTGCTGAGACAGAGGGTGGTTTTCCTAATGATTATGTCCATGTGTAGTGCCCTGTGGTGGACCTCATGGAGAGGTCATCTGACCTTTCTTTAACCTGGATGGACCCTTGTAACTACCTCCAGCATAGAATGCAACAGGTATATTGATGTGATACTTCACTCCAAAGCTAAGCTATCATTTAGCTTTAATTTATTTCTGGAAATGGAATTTTTATTTGGTTTGTTTGTTAATTTTTGAGATAAGGCCTCATAATGTATCCCAGGCTAGCCTCAAATTTATGGGCAGCCTCCTGCCTCAAATTCCTCAGGTGCTGGGCAGGCGTGAGACACCATGCCTACTGCCATGTCTTTCTTAAGATATTCATGTTCACAGCTTTGGATCACTCTGACAAAAGTCTAGCTATAATAAACTTTAAAAATGATGTGCTTGGACCTCAAGGGCTCCCTGGTTGGCAGTGTAAGCAGATGGGGTGGTTTAAGAGCAGAGGTCTGATGGAAGACCCTTTATTAAGGTTTTTGAATTAGCTCTAATGAGAAGCCAGAATTCTCTTGAGGATGAATTATTAAGAGCAAGATCTACCTCTTCACTGCTCTCTGGCATCATGTCTGGTGGTGTGGTCACTGTATACTGCCACCATAAGTTGCCCTCCACCAGGCCCTCACCAAGCAAATATGACTAATCAATCTTGAACTTTCAGCTTCCAAACGGACATAAATGACCCTCTTTTCCTTATGAAGTAGCATATCTCAGGTATTTTCATATAGTAATAAAACATCAACTAATACTAGAGTTACTGATAAGCCCAAAACCACTTTGGGATTGAAAGAGCTGTCCAAAAGCCAGACTACTCTAATCTGCAGCCATTTGAATCTTCCTCTACAAGGCTCCAGACAGGTGCATTGGAAGTCTTCCAATGACTCCAGCTCCCACCTGTGAATGTGTGAAAGGATACAAGGTATCCCATAAAGTCCTATGCTAACTGCAGATTCTTATGATGTAAGCAAAATAAATTCTGTCTTAAGTCCATCTGTCTCAAATCCATAGACCTTTCATTCCTTTACCATCATTATAACTGGGAAAGGGACAGCCAGTCTACACAAATACCCTCAATTGAATAAATATAACAATGAACAGTAATCACAATTTCAATTTTCATTCATTCACACATGTATTTATATTTATCAAGCACCTATATGTGGCTGTCAATGACTTCAGAGTAATAGGCAAAACAGGTAATCATGGTCTAACATTTTTAATTAATCGATGTGTATTATGTTGTATGTATGTGGGAGCATAGATGTGAGGTGTGAGTGTGCATAATACCATGTACATGTAGAGGTCAGAGGACAACGTTGCCAAGTCAGTTCTTTCCTTCTGTCTTTACATGGACACCAGAGATAAAACTCATGTTTCCTATCAAGCTTGCACAGAAAGAGTCTTTACACACTGAGCCATTGAAATGATTCCTGCCTGTAAATTTTAAATCATTAAACTATGCTAAAATTAGACAGATAAAAGAATAGTCCAATATTCTGTTTGGGCAATGGTTATTAGAAAAAGCAAGAAAAAAAGTAATTGCTGTGGAAATGGTGAAGGAAAAAGTTAATGTCTTCCCTTTCTCCTCGGTGGTCAGATCTGCCTGTGCATCTGAAGACTCTGCTCACTCAGTCAGAATTTTCATGCAAGAACAGCAGGACGTAAGAAAAAATGAATAAGATGACTTGGTCTAGCAGTCACCTTCAGAGTTACCTAATTGCCTTTGCTTGGGATTGAGCTGTGTACAATAGATACTGTACTGGGTCAGTAGGACATTTTTTCATTTTTTTTTGTTTGTTTTTGTTTTTTTGAGACAGGGTTTCTCTGTGTAGCTTTGCTCCTTTCCTGGAGCTCACTTGATAGCCCAGGCTGGCCTCGAACTCACAGAGATCCGCCTGCCTCTGCCTCCCGAGTGCTGGGATTAAAGGCGTGCGCCACCACCGCCCGGCTGGACATTTTTAAGGTATTTTGAAACTTTTGGGTTGGATTGGTCTCAAATGTGTAATAACAAAATGACCTTAATATTACTGAATGTAATGGACAAAGGATGCTGAGAGTTTTAGTTCATACTTCTTTGTCATTTGGACTGAGTTAAACTTTCTTCACATGCAATGTGCTTCTCATAAGTAACAAAGCCAAGAACAAAAATAAAGAAGCTTTTCAGAGTCCAGTTGTGTGAACTTAATCCAAACAGAAGTGCCAACTCTCTCCTCACATGGCCATAAACCACCAGACAGCTACAAATTTGCATTGAGAGGATGAGTCAAATCATCCCACTTAGATTATTTCAGCATTAAGGGATATAGCTTATTCATGCTGTAGATGATCCAGCCATGTGGTCAGGGTAATGTTAAAACTGACAAATAACACGCCAGATTTGAGACTATATGGGATATTTTAATTAGAAGTTTATAGAACTCTGAAAAATCTCCAAAGGATTTATTCCTATGAATGAATTTAAAACAAATTTAAAGATAATTTATTAGCTAATATGCAGGAGGCAGCTTCGTGACGGCAGGTGGTGGGCAATAATCTCCACAATGGTCTTTCTAAGCCTGGCTGTGAAAGCCAACTCCAGTTCCCCACAGGAGGTTGTTTGTTCTCAACAAAGAACAATCAGGACGGTGCCTCACTTTGTCAGAGGACATGACACGACACAAGATCAAGCTGGATGCCACTTCTGCCTGACAAACATTTGACTCTAACGCCACAAACTATTTTTAGATCTGTTTATTTCTCCCACCATTAATTTATAATCATGTCACTGTCTTCACAGACCTGTCAGTAAACTTGACTGACTAGAAGATTACAGGAGAAAAAGAGACATTGTTGAAGGAGAAAGTGGAGAGACAGCCTGGAGACATTGATTTTGGTAATACATGCACGAGCAAACTTTCTCTCCCTTAGAAGCATCTTCCAAGTTGCTCACGGATTTCAAACCAGTGCTGTGGAGTCACACTCCAGCTATAAAGGGGTTAGCATAGATGCAGCGAATTATTTTTAAAATATGCTCTAAAGGAATGATAAGACCAATGCGTGCACATAAAGCCTAATGCATTATGTACAGGCTCCCTTAATAAATGCATTACTCATAAAATATACATCCACAAGTCCTCCTTTCTTATCAGTACAGCAATCAAGCTGAGAATAAGATTATCTAGAAATTCATCTTTCTCCTGTATAATCACATTATCCTCCTTTTAAGTCATTCTCGGATGAAAAGAAGGAATGGCTAGTTCAATATCTCATTGTATAAAGATTTCATATTAGTCTCCTTACAATTCTGCACTTATATTTGTCCTTTCTTTTTCCTACAATAAGAGAGGCTCCTAACCCAAGTAACATTCAAGTATAATACACATCAATAATTTGTTTAGGTTTATCCTGAAGCACTTGAGAACTTTTTTGTGTTAGAAAGATACTTTGATTATCAGTAGATGGATATAATGCTAGTTCCTGGTCTCTGACAGATTTGATTCTATATTAGTTTTAATATTCATCTCTGCTTATCAGACTGATCACAGCCACTGTACAACATGTTCAGCATCTGAATCACATTTCTCTGGCACACGTTGCCCAAAGCGTTTGTTAAGCTGAAGTCAAAACTTTTTCTTCAGAAAGAAGATTAAGACTGGATAATGGCAATGTGATCCCTTCAGACCTACTCTTTTTTTATTTGGAAACATGACTCCTTAATTTCTGTGTATTTCTTACCCTTGTACATTTCAAGCCCCACTTAATTATCAGGTTGCATGAATTATGGTTTATTCCTATATATAGTAGGTATATTCTATAGATTCCTTGATGCTGGCAGCACTCTCGGAGTGAAAATTACAGTTTATTATGGAAATAAGGGAGACAGAGAAAGACAAAACAGCACACAGTGACTTTCACTTCCTCTAGCCCACCCTGAGTTGAGGTTTTATGATTGCTTGTTGCCTACCAGCTGACTCCACAGCTCTCTCTAGGACCTGTTAAGGCATCTTTGTCTACTTTGCTAGAAAAAAAAATGTCATTTGAGAAGGCAAGTTCCAATTTACATAAAACAAGACTTTGTGTATCTCCTCACATTCTTTTTTCACTGTGACAAGCAAGACACCACAGGTCTCATTTTCCAATTCTTATTAAAAATTGTGATCCTGCTTGTTTGGACGGTTCATTAATGTCATTGCCTGTGATGTACCACAGTCTTTATAAGAAAGACAGATTGCCTGGTGCCTTGGTACACCAACCATAATGGAGGCCAAGTGCATCCCCCACAGGGCTTGGAGTTCAGATCTTTATTTGCTTTTGTGAAAAATGAGAATGAAGAATGTGGGTATGAAAAACATAGTTAGCTCCTTGTTTCCCAGTAACAGACCAGCCCCTCCAATACATATGTGATGTAAGGGGAAAGTATAAAAAGAAGCAGTTCTCATGCAACATGGGAGCTGGGGTGTTAATACAAGACAATAGCCACCTCTGAAGGGAGTCAGCCAATCCCAGGAGCAAACCTACAAACAACAATGAAGTGCTCCTGCCTAGGAAGACAACATCTAAAACATTTCATCTAATTCTCTAGTCATCAGTTTCCCCTTCAAAAAAGACAGTTACAAGCCATCTTTTTCCTGATTATATAGTCACAAAAGTTATGAGTTAAATGTAGCATTATTTTTCCAAGTAAAAGAAGTCATATAAATAAACCTTAAACAATACAATATTATAATAACTAAGATTTGGGGGAGAGAAAGTATAATTGCTGTGGTAGATATAGATCTTTAGATAAATGTTTTTCCTCCACTTGGAAGGAATGTGTTGCATTTCCATGTTTAGATTCTTTAAAGGAGTAA
Source organism: Peromyscus aztecus (assembly GCA_902168405.1). Classification (NCBI taxonomy): domain Eukaryota; kingdom Metazoa; phylum Chordata; class Mammalia; order Rodentia; family Cricetidae; genus Peromyscus; species Peromyscus aztecus. The sequence continues at coordinate 41,951 of CABHPQ010000942.1, read as the reverse complement.
GACTGGATGAGTTAGAAGACATACTGACATCACATCCCTAGTCCCTCTAGTCTGCCAGCTACTCCCTGGGTGATTCCAACCGATCGTCTAAGCCCATTGGGCTACAATCTTTATATAACACATGGAGGGGCCATTTAAAAGTAGAAACAAAAACACAATAGGCCAGAATATTTTATAATTAATTGAATATTAGAGACATTTATATCAAATCCTTTAAAATGTTTCTTGATTTTTATTTTGTACTTAATTTTTTGAGACTTTCATACCTGAGTACCTGTTTTCATACCGTTTTCACTGCTCCCGCTCCTCAGTCTAACCAAGCTCCTCCAATGTCCCTTTCCCACTCCCTCTCAAATTATTGACCCATTCATCCATGTACACACAGACATACATGTACACACATATGTATAATGCATAATTATCTGGGTCGATTTAGTGTTACTCATACATATAAGAATTTAGGGATGACCATTTGGGACTGGGTAATCTACCAGGGGTCTCGTCCCTGGAGAAGACTGATTCTCCCTCTCAGCAGCCATTAATTGCCTGTATCCCCTCATCTAAGGGTGCAGCCGTGTGAAATTTCCCCTATTCCAATTGGAATTTCAACCAGGGTTGCCATTATGCAGGTCTTGTTCCTGCAGCCACACCGCTGAGAATTCATGGGTGCATATTTCTTGTCATGTCTATAAAACATTATCTTGAAGCAGATGCTCTGGTCCTTTGGCTCTTGCAACTATCATTCTACTTCAGCGACCCCTGAGAATGAGGCATAGGGATTGCATTGTGTCAGTTGGGGTTGGGAACCCAATGATCTGTCATTCTCTGTGGTTTGACAGTTGTGAATTTCTGTAACAGTCTCCATCTGTAATCTAGTGCATGAGTGTCATATCTGGGTAGCACCGTTGGATGCATCCATTCTTTGGAAGTCAGCATGGTACCTTCTGATACCCTTGAAATAGTGTAATTATATTGTAATCTTAAAAGTAAAAGAAATATTTTTAAAGGGAGTTAAGCTACTTTACCAAGGTCGCTTAGCATTTAAAACACATGTGAGTGTGTGTGTGTGTGTGTGTGTGTGTGTGTCTGTCATATCATATATCTCCTAATAGCTAACCTGAAGATTCTGGCTGAACAAATAATCATACTTTCTGGAGTCAATCAACTTATTTGATACAGTATATGACAAGGTGTATCATGATTAAGTGAGATGTGAACTTCACAAAAAAAAGTAGAAAAAGTCACCTCACTGTCCCAGAAATTTTTCTATAAATAGAAAAATATTTCAAAATTAAAGATTTTTTTGAAAAAAACATAGAAATGTAGAAGTTTGAGTAATGTCAGTAATTGCTGTGGGATAATGCTCTTGTACACTGTAAAGGTTTGTCATTCCTATTGGTTTAATAAAACACTAGTTGGCCAGTAGCCAGGCAGGAAGTGTAGGTGGGGTGACCAGACTAGGAGAAGGCTGGGAAGAGGAAAGGTGGAGACAGAGTCACCAGCCAGACACAGAGGAAATAAGATGAGACTGTTGGACTGAGAAAAGGTACCAAGCTACATGACTAAACATAGAGAAGAATTATGGGTTAATTTAAGTGTAAGAGCTAGTTAGTTATAAACCTGGGGAATAGGCCAAACATTTTATGATTAATATAAGCCTCTGTGTGTTTATTTTGGACTGAAGGGCTGTGGAACCAGGCAGGGCAGAAATTTCCACCTACAAGTAACATTTTGAGAGGGTGAATTCTAGACCAATCAAAATAATCCTTATTGGTCATAAAATTTTCAGAAGATGGTAACTTCAGTGGAAGTGGAGAGAGGGGGGAAAAGTGAAAGAAAGAAAAAGGAGGAAGGAGAAAATAATTATTTCAACTCTCTGGAGCTATAGAAGTATAGGGCCATATCATCATAACCCTGAAACTGGTATATTTTTTGCATTTATAAAATAAATAGGAAGAAAACAATGAGATAGTTATTCTTATTTTTACCATCTCTAACATTGCAGTGACCAAGAAGTGGTCTCAAGCTGAACTGGCTAAGGCCACATGGTTATATGTTACAGGGACAAGATTCGATTTTATTAATTTGACAAACTCAATTTTATTAAACATTGGCCTTTGCAAAGAGAAAATGACTCACTTCCTTTCTGTGAAGTTATGAGAGGTTTGCACTCCATTAATGATTCACTGTGCTTGGAGAATGTTTTCTTGCAGTTGCTCCTATACAGGAGGCTGAGCTCAGGAGGGACTTCCTTGAAAAACTTGTGTGTTTCAGCACTCACAATCTTATCTCTTGGATATTGGCTAAGATGAAGCTAGGCAGCTAAGAATTTTAAAACATCTCTCCAGATTCTGCATATTTTGCATATTTTGGTCCTAGCAAAGTCTCACCAAATCCCACTTGATGAAACCATCAGCTTTTAATTCCAACTCTCTCTAAAGCTTAAAATCAGTCAAAAACCAAAGACTAGGCAATGGCCATTCTACCTTGAAAATAATCCTTTGTATTTTACTTCTTTCTTCTCTGCTTCTCTGTCTCCTCTACACTCTGGGCTTTAACAAAATTCCTTTCTGAGAGGCTGCCTTCTCTGCTACACCCAGAGTCACACATGACAGAGACAAGGATCCCTGAGCCAACAAATCTGATAACCAAGAAGTCCAAGCTGAGGTTTTATCACAGCTAAAACACCTCACTGAATAAGCTAATATAGTAGGCAAGTGTAAAGAAGAGAAAGGGTAGCATTCTTGTTAGCTTCAATACTTGTGCCATTTATGTTGACACTTTAAAGTTTGCTAAGCAATGCTAAATATCTGTGAATTGAAGCATCTTTTTGTACATCTGGCAAAGCCTCAGGAAATATCCTCTGCTCATTAGCAATTTCAAATTTACAAATGAAACAAGAATTATATTTGAAAAGGATGCAGCATTTTCCCCAAGGTAACTCCAGCTGCATGGATATCTGTATTTCCTAAGCATGCTAAATCGACAGTCCCAGGGGATGCAGCTCATTAAATGATTAAATATATCCACATTTCCACATCTGCACAAGAGCTTGCCTCAGGGGAGCCACTGTGCAAATTAAATGAGATGATGTGAAAATGCCATAAGCATTGAAGTCTTCCATCACAAGCACTGAAGAGTCTCTCACCATAAGCACTGAAGAGTCTCTCACCATAAGCACTGAAGAGTCTCCCACCATAAGCACTAAAGAGTCTCCCACCATAAGCACTAAAGAGTCTCCCATCATAAGCACTGCAGTCTCCCACCATAAGCACTGCAGT
>CABHPQ010000942.1:27256-38660 GCA_902168405.1 Peromyscus aztecus | reverse complement strand
AGTCTCCCATCATAAGCACTGCAGTCTCCCACCATAAGCACTGCAGTCTCCCATCATAAGCACTGCAGTCTCCCATCATAAGCACTGCAGTCCCTCATCATAAGCACTGCAGTCCCTCATCATAAGCACTGCAGTCTCCCACCATAAGCACTGCAGTCCCTCATCATAAGCACTGCAGTCTCCCAACATAAGCACTAAAGAGTCTCCCATCATAAGCACTGCAGTCTCCCACCATAAGCACTGCAATCTCCCACCATAAGCACTGCAGTCTCCCATCATAAGCACTGCAGCATCTCCAATAATAAGCACTGCAGAGTCTCACACTGCAAACCATTCTGTTTTTGCCATATGATTTTTCTCTTCTAAAGCCATTAAGCTTGGATGTTATGATGTGATATCCATTATCATGTTTTTCCTCTGTCTTCTTTTATTGCTGTTCCTAAGGGTGAATGCAGTTATAGAAGAAAGCTACCAAATTGAAATTCTTGATACAGAGTCAAGAAGTCCACAGCTTTGGTAAATCTAGAAGCAATAATAGAGATATTTAAAATAGTATGGAGCAAAAGAAATAAGACAAAGAGATGGTGATTATAGGCGGTAAGAAAGGATGAGGAGTGGGCAAAGAGACATATGAGAAATAAGAAAGGAAAAGAGACTTGGGGAGGCAAATCGGGGGATCGGTTGTAAGAGAAGGGTGGGGGAGATGGAGGAGCAGGAGAATTATTCAAAGCATGCTTTGCTCAAAACTGCCATGTTTATATCTGGCACTTTATAAAGTAATTTACTTTTATTCAAATTAAAAATAAGGTATGATTATCCTAGAAGAGGACATGGATTTGGGAAAAAAAAACTTTTAAAAATAGTATAGGGAAACACGTTTTCCTGCCTCTATACGTACAACACTTAGTAAAGATCATCCACATTTGGGAGAATGAAGAGCTGAAGAAGAGGTCTTGGTGAGTGTCACAGGTGACTTGTACCCAAAATTCAGGCCTCAGAGTCCCTGCAAAGGCATGGCTTAAAGCCAAGAAGAACTGTGGGATCTGTTGGCAGACAGGCATGTGCTGTGTTGTCCTTCTGGAACCACAGAGAATGGCTTAGAAGAAGGGATAAAGCAACTGCATAAACATGTGGAGAAGAAAGCCTGAGGCTTCCTAAAAGAGTTCCAACACGTCCCAACAGGGCAGTGAGAGTTGCCAAAATTTTCTGTTTGCTCTTCATTTCTCCTGTACTGTGTGAGTTTGCAAAAGTGAGTTGCACCAAACAAAAGTGCCTCAGAATTGGGATGAGAGAATTTATCCGCAGGCTAACATTATACACTTGATTCTGAGCTTATTCACATGAAGGGGTGCCCTCACCCAAGGCCTAACAGGTGGTTTGAATGTCTCAGCAGAGCCAACATTGGCAAATTCCTGTATCGTCTAACAGCACAGCGTAGGCCACTGTCCTAGGATGCATAAACATCTTAGCTCACATTTTGTTTAAACCTGAGATGGAAAAGAAATATCTCTGAACTTTACTAAATTTACCTGTACAAGTGAAGAGAAAAGTAGGCACATTTTTTCTTTCAGGAAAGGTGAGTATGGATTTGGAAAGAAATTTAGATTTAAGAAATTTAGAAGTAAGTTGTATTTTTCACAAATGAATTTTTTCTGTAAAATTTGTGTCTGCTATACCGCTATTTCCATTGAGACACTTTAGAGTTCTTGAATGTGTTTATTATTTTTTACTCCAGTAATACTGCCTCCAGTGCTCTATCCAGTCCAGAAACACTGTTGAGAGAATTGGCCAGATTTTTAAAAAGAAAAAGGAACATCAAATCAATGACAAAATTTTCCATTGTCTTTATTTAATTTTATTTTGAAACCCTTGATTTTTATTTATTCCATTATCTGGTATCTTACCTCCACAATTTGTAAGTTCACCTGACCCCATTGGAAATTTATATATTGATATCTTTCCCTGGAGACATCAATGTATAAAATAGAAACTAAACTAATTAGAACAAAGAACATTCTGTTCTTACTGTTTTGTTCACACCTAGTTACTGCTTTCCCATACCTTACTTGGATGGAAAAGATATTCTTCTCTTCTGTACCTTGACTTTGGGAGAAGCAAACATCTCCTTTTGATCAATATATTATTAGCAGATTCAACAGAAAAGGGCTTTACTGGTGCTTAGACGCAGGATGCTGTCTTGCTGCCTTGTCCTCTGATTATTGAAATTGCGTCCCTTGCAGCAGCTGCTACCCCTTCAGCCTGGGCCCAGAATAAACACGCATGGAGCCAATCTGAGCTCAGCCCTCAAAGAGGAGCCAATGCTAGCTGGATCTGCAGTCAGAAGCAAATCAGTTCCGCACACCCTACAGTCGCCCCCCTCCAGGCTATCCACGGGTACATGCGTGCCATTGGCTATTGAATAACACCAAAGTTTAGATCATTATAGTGAGCAGCAATAATTCACCATATAGGACCTATATGTCACTTGAATCTTAAACCTCAGCTTATAGTAGTTAGCAATTTTACCCAGAATTGTTGGTAGCTGTTTCTCAGGTGAGAGTATAACAGAATTGGAAGTCTCTATCCACACAGATCATTTAGTTCCCAAGAAATCTCAGTTATCTCTCATTAATTGGTAGTGCTTTTCTTTAAATAAATAAAATAAAGTAAAATAAAATAAAAAGGAAAGAACCATATTTCACTCCCCCCAACCCCAACACCATGCATAGACCTGGAACCGACTCTACTTCTCAGGTGGAAAACCATAACTCTCAAAGTCTACTTACTCAGTTTTTCCTCTGTCCCCCAGTGAAGATGACCCTTTAACTTGTAAGTAGCAAATAGGTACATCCTGTGTTCTCAATAACATCAAGCCATCACCATGAAGAAAAGAACAGACATGAGAGATGATCATAAGAGATCAAATAACTTCCTTCCCTAGCTCTCTTTCTCTGGTGGCAAGGATAACAGGCTAAGAGCATGCTAGTCTCAAAATAGTCTGCAATGGTTAGATATGGAATGTCCTTCAGAGGCTTGGTCCTCAATGCAGTGATGTTCAGAGGTGGTACTTATGGGAATTAATTGGAAAATAAAGATTCTGACCTCACCATTGGTAGGTTCGTAATTTGATGGTGTAATGAAATCTGAAGGATATAAAGAATTTAGGTCCTGGTCAAAGGAAGCAGGCTCTTGGTGGGTGTGTCCCAGAATGATATATCTTGCCCCCAACCCCTGTCATTCTCTCTTCTGTCTGCTTCCCAGCTACCACCAGACAAGTAGCTTTGTTCTGCCACACACCTACCATGAGGCCCAGAAATGACAGTGCAAGTGACCATGCACTCTGAAACCATCAGCTGAAATAATCTGCTTCCCTTAAATTATTTCACTAAGATATTTCAGAGATGTGGCCATTATCAGCTCATCAGGACTATGTTTACCTGACAATAAACATGGTTGTACTGGTGTAATTGGATGGAGGTGCATGGTCTGTGTGTGAGAGGGGTCCAGGGAGTGGAGAGTGAAATGATGGATCACTGATGAGCAAAGGCTATTTGCTTCCTTTCTATATATTAACATCTTCCAGAAGTCTACAAACATCAGATATTACCAAACAAATAAGAATGCACAAGCAAACAAAATCAGCATGACAGTAAACTATGACAAGAAATGTGGTGAAAGGGATTTTATAGAGCCCACAAGGATTGTTCTCTTGAATTTATTTCAGGAAGAAATGTCTACATTGTGTTTCTCTTAGGACTATGATGCCAAAAAAAATTCTAGATTTTAGTATTTTAATAAATTTTTAGTAATTTTACAGCATTGACAAGAAACAAGACATAAAAGGCAAAATGAAAATTTATATAATAGGATATTCAATCATAGTACAAGTTATAAAGAATAAAAACTTGTATGTTTTAGATACCATCAAGAAAGAAAGCAGAGGCCATGAATTGAAAAGAAAGCAAAGATGGTTGTGTGAGTGAGTTTGAAGGGAGGAAAGAGAAGGAGGAAATGATTTAATTATATTATAACCTAAAAAGTAAAGGAAATAACCAAGAAAGAAAGGTAACCAGAAAGTACATTTTGCTCTTAGTGCATAGTCACACATGCTGAAAGCATCAGGTCTACAGAACAATCAGTGCCAAGTTTTGATTCCTAGTGAAAACAGTCACAGGTAGAACACCACTGCATCACTGTAGATATGACTTGTAGTCCTTTCCTTTATTGCTCATTAGCATTTGGGAGCTCGGTTGTCTTGAGTCTTACTTGAAATATGCTATACAGGAGGGGAAACTGTGGTTGTGGTGTATTGTATAAGAGAAGACAATATTTTTCAATTAAAACAAAAAAAGAAAGAAATGTGGTATACAACTTATCAGGTTACATATAATTAGCTATTATTGTTACTTTTCTATAAATATTTCCATCAGTAAAGCATTTTTCAATTATGAAGTGCAAAATTAAATATTCCTAGTGGCAGGTATAGTGGTGGGAAAGAAGAAAGAAGTGAGAAGACATGTTTGAAAGAAGGTAAATTAAATATGGCAGGTGTCTCAATTGGAATAATCTGATTTTCTCAGAAGCAGCTTCACAATGTGTTTTAAAGATGTGAGAGGGTGTCATTCTTGATTATATGCTGTTGACCATTACTCACAGTCTAATGATGTGCACATTAGATGGAAAGGGATGAACCTTAGATCAGAACCTTTTGATAAATCCCAAGGAGAGTTTTGATTATATCCCAATAACCATATCCAAGTGTTTTCCCTGACTAAAGGAATTACCAATGGGAAGGCAGTCGATTCATACTACAGAAAAATGCAGGCAGCAGCTAAAAGACACACTCTTGAACATTTCTTAGAAAACTAGGAAATCAGTATGGTGGTTTCTCAGAAAATTGGGAATTGAACTACCTCAAGACCCAGCCATACCACTCTTGGGCATATACCCAAGGAATGCTCAATCATACCACAAAGATACATGCTCAACTATGTCCATAGGAGCACTATTTGTAATAGCCAGAACCTGGAAACAACCTAGATGCCCGTCAACTGAAGAATGGATTAAGAAAATGTGGTACATATACACAATGGAGTACTACTCAGCAGAGAAAAACAATGAAAGCATGAAATTTGCAGGCAAATGGATGGAACTAGAAAATATCATCCTGAGTGAGGTAACCCAAACCCAGAAGGACAAACATGGTATGTACTCATTCATAGGTGGATTCTATATATAAAGCAAAGAACAATCAGACTGCAACCCACAGAACCAGGGAGGCTATATATATAGCAGGGGGGACCCTAGGATGACTGTGGCTTACAATAAGTTTTGGTTTTACTCAATCACGGGGCAAGCCTCAGTGAAACATTTCACTATTAAAATAAGAATTTATACTGTTTCAAGGTGATAATAAAAAATAAATAAATTTAAAAAAAGAAAGAAAACTAGAATTGATGAAGAAGACAAAAATCATAGAAATCAATGCTGCAACTCTGCTTATAAAAACTAGCAATGTGTGCATGCACAAAACACCTGGGGGCTGGAGAGACAGCTCAGTGGTTAAGAGCACTGGCTTTCTCTTCCAGGGGACCTGAGTTCAATTCCCAGCACTACATGACAGCTTACAAACATCTGTAACCCCTGTCCCAGAGGATCCAATGCCCTCTTCCAACCTCTGTGGACATCTGACATGTATGTGATTCACAGGCATACATGCAGGCAAAACACCCACACACATAAAAATAAAGTTTTAAACCACTGCATGCTTTACAAATGTCAAAGGCAGATATCAAAGAAAGAATATGGATACCTATGGAGGAACTGAATTAAAAGGCCCAGAAAAGGGGAGAAAACAATACAAGAGAGGAACTTGCCACCTCTGCTGATGGTGTTTAAGGGCCTCAGAAATTGGCACATGAGACAAAGAAAGGAGGGAGGGAGGAGGGAGAGGACAATGGAGGAAATAATGGAAATAGGAAAATAATGACAATAAATAACTCTTTCTTGACTCCAGCAGTGCATGGAGCATTTGGCATTTAGGAATACTTGAATGTGGAATAAAATCACAGTTGTAGCTTGGGGTGCTGGGATCACAGAAGCAAAGAACATGAGCTTAAGACAGAATAGACACAAAAATAGGGAGCTGCCAAATTGTTCTTTTTTATTTTTTCCATCAAGCCTCTGAGTCTATCCTGACTTATTTATGCCATCTACTGGTCTTTCAATTACTTGTCTTCCCCGAATTCACTCAATTTGATTTGGATAATTTTCCAGCGATTAGAGAACAAATACTGAGAAGATTTTCACTCAAGGACTCAGCTTCTGATGAAAGCTGTAGTCTCTAAAGCGCACGGCACGGTGTGTTCTGAGCCATTCCTTGTTAGCCAAGCTTTACGAAATTAAGTTCTTCTTTGACGTACTCTTTTTGGGAAAAAAAAGGAATGTGGTTTCTAATGGGGAGAAGATAGCACTTTAGAATTCTCTATGAAGAGCAATGTAAGGAGTTCTTCTCTGGAGTTGGAACCCTAACTTGGGATGATGATCCCTCTTTATCCAGAATATGATTGTATGACGTCACTATTCGAACTTCAAACATGCCCTGCCTTGATTTGTTTCTCGGCTATCTAAGCTTTCAAATGAAACTGAATTCTATGATGCTCAGATTTCATGTGTCCTTATTTTTTATTGCCATTGATTTCCTTTTTAATTTCCTCATTTCTCAACATATTCTTTGGCTTGATTCATCAAGAATAATAAATATCAGAATTTTTCATGTCATCTCAGATGACTATTTAATTCCTGACAATCTACTTGGACGTGTGTATAAATCCAGTCTTACGACTATTAGTAAGCTGGAATCACTCATTAAGGAATTTAAAGTTTCAACAGCAACAACAACCCTATCTCATTCCACAGTCCCCTCTTGACAGGGCGTTGAATGATGCTAATTCTTTGTTCACTGGTGTTTAGAATCTCTCTCTCGAGGAGAAAAATCAAGCAATTTATTTCTAGAGCAAAAGTAACTGAGTATAATCAACAGCCAGCCAGCCTCCTTTTTTTTTTTTTTTTTTTTTGGTAATGTAGCTATTAAGCAGCTGAAGTTAATTCCAGGCATAGACTATCTCAGGATGTATCCACCAAACCCCACTTGACCCAATACTTTTACACAGAAAAAAATTATTGAATCTCCTGAGAGCCCTCAATATCAAGAAAGACTTGATGTTGTAAGTCAAGAATCAGAAAACTATAGCCATGGGCCACATCTATCCCATCTGATTTTGTACAGTCTAAAAGTAAGAAATGCTTCTTACATTTTTAAATTGTGAAAAAAATTAAAATATTATTTCATGAAGCATGGAAGTTATATAAACTTCAGATTTCAGTATTCACAAGTAAATTAAGTTCCCTTGCAACATTGCCACATACATTTATTTGCTTTTTGTCTGGCCATTGCCATACTATAATAATACAGCTAAGTAGTTGCAGCAGAGACCCATGAAACCAAAAATATTACACACACACGCACATGCACACACACATAGGTACATTACACACACATTTGTATACACACAAGTGGATGCACACATGCACACATACACACATACAAATGCTGGCCTCTACTTTCACGTTTGGTAAAAACTATAGCCAGATATAGGTAAATTATGGTATATGAACTATACCTTAACAAAAATATTAAGAAGTTAAGAATGATCTTGCTCCAGGATCTATCCAGATGAGTCTACCTGATCTCAACCCCACCTCCAGTAACCCTCCACCCTCTAGATCTACCCCATAGCCCATATTCAATGCCTGGCCTACTCATACTTGCCCTGCTTCCAACCTCTAGGCTTTGTCAGTACCCACCCCACTCAACACAACCTGTAGGCTCCTCCAGCTTCACATCCAACCTCTATGTCCAACCAGGTACTGTACATCTTATACCACAGGATAGCAAGAAAACTTCACCTGGTTTTCCCTTCCATACACCCTCTCCCATCTCTGTATTTAGCCTGGGCCCCACATCTAGTGCCCCAGTTTAGTATGGACAGCCATGCTCACACTGCCCACAGCAACAGGTCCTAACAGACCACATCCTACCTCTCTGCCCAAACAGGTCCTGCACATCCTGTGACAGGATATAGACAAGTGAGTCTGTCTGATCCTCTCCTCCACACATCCTCCTCAACCTCCAGATCACACTCCAGGATGCACATCCTGCATGGCAGCCCAGTCTCCTCCGTCCACTGCACTTCATTCCACCTAAGCCATATCCAACCATCAGGCTTTATCCGGCTCATAATACTGTTCTCTCTGTCTCTCTCTCTGTCTGTCTGTCTCTCTCTCTGTCTGTCTGTCTCTCTCTCTCTCTCTCTCTCTCTCTCTCTCTCTCTCTCTCTCTCATCTTCTGTGTCCATATCAGTCACCAAACAAAAGATATCCACATGTTCGGGTCTCATAACAAAAATACAAGCAATATGAAGGATCAAGGTAGTATTTATGCCCCTAAATCCATCAGCCTTATAGAAATGTTCATTAATGAAAATTACCTAGATCAGTGGTTCTCAACCTCCCTAATACTGTGATCTTTTAGTACAGTTCCTAATGTTATGGTGACCCCTAGCCAAAAAATTATTTTCACTGCTACTTCATAACTGTAATTTTGCTACTGTTATGAATCATAATTTAAATATTTTTGGAGATAGAGGTTTGCCAAAGGAGTCACAACCCACAGGTTGGAAAACACTGACCTAGATGAACTCCAGGATATAATCATAAACTTCAACAAAAAATTCAAGGACTTTCAAGAAGACACAAGAAAACATCTCAAAGAAGAAAACACATGTCAAGTGATGACCAAGAAAAGGCGAACATGAAGCTGATGGGGATGACAAAGACAATCCAGGATCCGAAAACTCAGTTCAATAAACAGGTAGAAACATTGAAGAGATCTCAAGTTGAAATGAAGATGGAACTGAAAAGCTCAATAACCCAACTAGAACACTCAAGGGAAAGCCTAACAAGTAGAATGGATGAAGCAGAAGGCAGAATGGTGGGACTTGAAGTGCATTGCTATCCCTCTTAAGGGCTTTTTCTTGTTGATTGTAGTAAATGTGTGTTTGATGTAAGAAAACAAACAAAAAACCTTAATCATTTCTGGCTAATATCTTTGACTTAAAGGATACACACTGGGTCAAGAGAAGAACATGGAACTGAAGCTGAAAGCAGGAACCTATATTCAAGTCCTAGACTACCAGATACTAGGTAGCTGACCCTCAAACATTAACTCTGCCTGTAAGTTTGCATTTGTCTACTCTACATTATTTTAATGGCATACCTGTGCAGACTATAAAGAAAACCAGTCACAGATCTGAAGAGCATTAGTGGCTTTCTTTGTCTTTGATTTTGATGGGGGCCTAGGATTATCATGTTGTATCATATAAATTAATGAATGAAAATCAAGGGAATGAATGGATTATAATTAGCCCCTGTGAGTCTTTAGTCTATAATCCTGTGTATTATTCTAAATTTCTGCAACATACTCCTAATAACTGGTATTGAGGGAGAGCAGCAGTAATAAATGTTGTGCCAGGAACATAGCAGAATTAATATATTGTGGGTTTACAAGTTATAGTGGTTCTGAATGCAGCTAATTTGTTTTGTGACTAATAAAAAACATGAAACTAATAGTCGAACAAAGCCACCTAGCCACCAGCCTGCTCATCATTGCTCATGAAGCTCCACAGGCCAGGACTAAGACCACTCCCCTGGGCAGCACTGTCCCTGTTTATCCATCTCTTCTACCCACACTGCTCACTCTTTCTCCTTCCCTCTGTCCTTTCCTCCAATTGCATCCCCCTCTCTTCTTGACCCTTTGTTTCACTATCCCCTCTGTCTGTGCCCAGGTCTCATTGTCATTTGAGAGCCTACTGCCACTTGGTCCTCTAGGCTGAAACTGTAGAACTGTAATCCCTGGTTCTCTGGACACAGTCGTGCCGTTTGAGGCAACACATGGCAAGCTGAGACCAACTGCCTATATCTTGTATTTACTCATTTTAAATGACATCTAAAAGCAGAGTCAACACGATTAAATTTTATTCTCTACTTTGATCTTTGCTACAACACTTTTAGAAAACTAAAAGCTGAAATAAAAAGAGAAATCTGGTACATAACTTACAGGTTATTAATGTCTTTGTAAAACAAAGAGTTTATTCTACCACTGGGTTATCAACATTATTTCCAAAATCAAGTTGACATCTTTGACAGTTTACAAGGTATAAACTTCACATTAGAGATTTATAATCTACAGAGTTTTAACTGTACCTCCTATACTTAAATAGTAACATTGAGTTTTCACTTTATAGTATTATAGAACTTCAGATCTAGAAAATACTTTAATCTTCTGAAGTCCAAGTTCCTTATTTTAAAAATAAATAAAATTTAGAAAACTAAATCTTGCAGAAACAAAGAAAGTAACTTCAGAGGTCTACTAAACAATAAAGGAAAACATCACACTCAGGTTCCCAGAACCCTGTCTTAATTCCCCCTCATTCAGACTGTGGATTCTGTGGGAGGAGGGAATGCACTACATGGTAGAGAATTATGAATAATAATTGTGGGATGGAAGAGATTGATTTTGTTAAATACAAGCAGAAGTTCATTCCTGCAAATTACCATTTGGGTGATTTTTCAAGATAAATATTTTTCCATGCATATGGAATGCAAAGGAAATGTAGTCCAGATGAGTGCTAGGTGACGTATAAATGAAGCAGGCCTGGAGAGAGAGCAAATTTAGAACAGTCAGAAGTAAGTCTGAGGACCTGAAACTGAGATGGCAAGTTTATCAGAGACCACAGAGTAACTGCTTTCTAGTTACAGGCTGATCACAGAAGGATGGACAGACGCCTGTGACCCGGCATACATTTCTTTGGCATGGCTATAATGCAATTAGACTTGACTGTTCTGAAACAAGCTGAGCCTCTAGAAGCTGCTTAGGCTTGATCCCCATGGCTTGCTCAGTCTGCTTTCTAATAGCACCCAGGACCACCAGCCCAGGGGCGGCACTGCACACGGTGAGCTGCACCTTCCCACATGAAACATCAAGAAAATGCACCACACATTTGCCCACGGGCCAAAATGGTGGTGTCATTTTCTCAAATGAGATTCCCTCTTCACAAATGACTCCAGCTTCTGTCAAGTTGACACAAAAGTACTCAGTACAGCTAGAGAGAACTTCCGTGGATACCTGTGGGGAAAGAACATGGATGTTCCCAGAGGAAATAACAAAGATCAAAATTATTACAGAAAGTTTCCACTCAGTTGTGGTGGTATTGTGTTCCCCAAAATATTGTGTACTTTAATAAACTTATCTGGGGTCAGAGACAGAACAGCCACAATATTAAAC